>CAAKMY010015099.1:0-21890 GCA_901111285.1 Corrigiola litoralis
AAAAATCAGATAAGATAAGATAAGTGAAAATAAGTTGAAGAAAACAAGTCCTAAGCCATTTGTGAGTTCTGGGTTCACGCATAAGGGCGTTTTATTTGATTTGGTGGTGAGACGATCCTTTAGCTGCTCTAGATTTTGTGGTTTAAAAACTTTTGGTTCCTGTTGATTTCTAGAACATCCCAGTGTCCCACCATACGTATAATAACAATCAACAATGATTCTATAGCTGAGGACAAATATTTGATAGAAAGTAATGCTTCGATTTATCTTTTCGTTGATTAGAAGATAAAGCTTTTGATAGCTGTGTTATACACTGTTATACGCCCATATGGCCATATATATATATGCATATTATAAGCATAACAGCGTTTTGCTTGTTAGTTAGGCATATTATTGCACCGTCGTCAGTCAGTCTTACTCCTTGACTGGTTTATAAGGTAACCTAGGTATGCTTAGCTTTTTATTGTTCGTTTCTTTTTCCTTTCCAGCGTTGAGACATTATTATCGTGAAGATTACCAAAGACCTACTAGAACACCACTCAGGTTACATAGCCTAACCACAGTTGGCAAATTGAAAATTTGTTATAGTGTGCACAGATATTCTGATGGTGTAAATTGAAGACACTTAACTAATGTACATAGAAAAGGTAGGACTAGTTCTGATAGTCCTGATAGTCCAGGCCTCGAGGAATTTATCGCCATTGTGGATGGTTCCTGGTCTTCCTCGCAGTTTCTTGCTTCGGCTGCTTGAGTTATCAAATGGGCTATTTCTGATCAGGTAATTATGTTGGATATTCAGGTGGGTTGTTTTGTTAATAGTCTGGCAGCGGAAGCATATGCAGTTTTGGGTGCGATTACTTGGGGTGCTCATCATCAGGTTCATAGGTTTTTGGTTTATACGGATGCGTTGCAACTTGTCCTCATTTTGCTCAAGAAACTTCCAGTTCCAACAGCGGTTTTGTGGGTTTGTCATGATATTTAGAGGTTGGCAGGTGAGATGGAGGTTTGTATTATAGCCAAGGTAGACAGAACTGAGGTGCAGGAGGCTCACTTGTTGGCAGTGACAACCAGGGTCAACTGTGTGAGTAGGGGTGGCAGTTAGGTTTTTAGTTGTTGTTTTGTTATATTTTCTTTTCTATTTGTCCAAGTTCCAAAAAAAAAAAAAAAAAGGTAGGACGAGTGTGTGAAAGAAAAAAATGACTAATTTTTACTAGAGCATATAGCATCTTAGATATGGAGATGATCATACCTCAATATAGTTATATAAAGGTACTCTTGTTCAGACGTTCAGTTATACATTTAGCTGTACGTGGTACACTGTTACTGTATTACACTATATATTTTATGTCCTACTCTGTTTGTTCATCTCCAGTGGATCATGGCATCGAAATCACCTCGTGCTATATCTATTCGAGATGGTCATATGGAAGTTGGAACCCATCTGCATATATGAAAAACGTACACTGCAACCAGACCGAAAAGTAGAGGGTTACTATTTATTCGTGCGGCCTTCAACCAATAGATTACAAAATAAAATGCATTGGGAAGAGAATAGCTGCGTTACTGTGTAGCTTTGCAGTATGTCCTTGCATGAACATGCTAACTCGTGCATCATGTGCAAAAGCCAGTTAAATCTTTGAGCCCTCACAAGCAGTTGACCACTATCGTCTCTTCACTAGTTGAGTTAACTTGTGTGGCAAACGTAGGCGCATGTATAGATGTGTAAGGTAGGATGATAGACCATTGCTTAACCACAATAGCCAATAGATGTGCCTAATCTCGATTACCGGTACAAAAACTACAAAGGACTAGCTACCTTCTTCACAAAAATAAAAATCTCATAAAACCACTTGGTGATTACCATGTTCATTTCCACGCACTCTTCCAGAGCACAATGATTTTTCCGATATCTACTAACTTTTAAAAGTCCAAAAACAATGTGAGAAGATGACTACCAATTGTAAACTAGATGGTGGGTCTTTATCACCCTCCTATGAAAAATAATTCGTCATCCTTAATTACGTGATAACCATCGAGTGACTCTCTATCATCCTCCATCATATATATGGGTGGCTTCAAGATTGGACTTAAAGGGAGCCCAACCCATCTAGTTAGGTGATTAAGGGCTGAATAATTCGGAAAATCATATACACCCACCGGGTGGTTGTGAATCTCATGCCCACCCTCTCACAAATATTTTCTCATTTTTCTTTTATGTTTAAAATACTAAAAATGATGTGAGGAGGTGGGCATGGGATTGATAACCACCAGGTGGGTGTGTATCACCCTCCGAATAATTCCTTAGAAAGAAAATGACCAATCTAGTGCTATATTAAACGGAAAATCATACTCATCCATCGGGTGATTGTGAATCTCATGCCCATCCTCTCATAAAACTTTTCTCATTTTTCCTTTATATTAAAAAAATGATGTGAAGAGGTGGGCGTGAGATTGATAACCACCCGGTGGTGTGTATCACCCTCCATATAAAACACAGTCCAATATGGTATTGGCCCAACCCAAAAACAAAACCCGAAATTCATTCTTCTTCTTGTTTCAGTTTATTTTTTCTTTTTTTGAAGTAAAGCGATGTAAAATTTCCACATACCGCATGTATTTTATAACCACCCTCCGAAGCAAAAAGATTCGCCATCCTTAATTCCGAGATAACCACCGTGTGGATCTCTATCATCCTCCATCCCAATCCTATGTACACTTGCTTCATGGTTGGGTTTCAAGGGAGCCCAACCTATCTAATTGGGTCATTAAGACTGAATAATTCATAAGAAATAAATAGACCAAGCCAGGGCTAGATCTAAAACACAGTCCAATAATGGTATCAGAAAAGAAAAACAGTACCCAAATATCTCCTAAAGAGGATCGAACCTGATACGTCGAAACCAATAACCAGAATATATCACGTCGTATCCACTACCACTAAGCCAACCGAGTGCCCTAGTTCTAATTCACTCCTATAAAAATTTAACTAATCCCGCCACTTTCTTAACAATTTCAGGTAATGTTTCTCCAATATCATCATCATCATCACTGTTTCTTTATCGGGTTCATTGATGTTGTGAATTAATTCATATTTTTGTAATCATCTTTCTAGGTACGTGGACGCATATAGTAATGGACTTTTTGGACGATTTACTCTCCGAACCTTCCGTCGCCAAGGGTAAGTTCCCTTTTTTTCGGGGCACAAATTATTAGAAGAGACCGTCTACTTACCAACTTTTTACTAGGTAAATTTTCTTATGCTTTCTACAAGCCCAAAGTAGTTGTCGATTTATATGCCTTTATTGGGTCAGCATGACTTGGTCTAATAAAAGTAGACGCTCTCTTCCAAGACTAGCTGTTATTGGGGTGGGTTGGTTCCGATAATGACTGTGTTATGCTAAATCAGGGTATTGAGGAATGGTGTGTTTGATGAATTGCAGCTCCAGTAGTAAGCAGGTTTCAACCCAAGCTGAAGGCGCGACCCAAGAAAGCCCCATCTACGGCTGCACAGGAGCAGCCTGTGATATCGGTCCCTCCAACTTCTCCGTCGGTTCAGCAGATTGATTCTGTCGAGGAATCAGATGACAAGCCCGCGGAAGTTTCTGCTTTCCCCGATGTTTCTTTCGCAAGCTCTTCACCTTTTAGGCGATGTGGCCTTCAATCTGATGATCATACTATACCCGGGGATTTTCAGATAGATGTCGAGCGATTGGTAATGAAGATTATGTCATTTTCTTTCTTATGGTTTTTTTAGGTTGTCTTCACATTTTTTGATGATTTGGTCTAAGTCTTTGTTTGTTATGTTTTAATCTTGCCAAATTTAATAGGAGGCAGGGGACTTTTCTTGCCTTGACTCTGAAGAGATGATCAGTGAGGGTACCGGTGCTTTAGGTATTGCGAAATCGAATTTTGTGAATTTTCATTAGTATAGCTCTTTGTTGCTTCCCTGAGTTTGTGGTGATATGTAATGGTTGTAGGAAAAAAAGCTGTTAAATTGCGGCCGAAGCCAAAAGTACAAAGTGATAGGAAGAAAGACCTACTTCAGTCTGTATCGCATCTTTCGGATGCTCCACAGCCTCCGGAAAATCAGTATGTAGCAGAAGATGGTCCAGTTCATGCTGAGGAGCCTGATACTGTTTCTGATCCTTTGCACGCGAGGCTTGATGGTAGTTTTCTGTTTGATCCTACCACGGATGAGCCCCATTCTGTGGTTGATAGAGATACAGATTCATTAAAATCGCCAGATGTCGCAGAACAGGTAGTAAGATTGTCCTGATCAAGCATTAGGATAAAATAATTAGTCAAAGTTCGTTCATTTTCTTCTAAGTATATTTGTCTCGTTCTTATTTCCTGCCTCTTAATTAATAGGCTTCCGGGAGAGGAAATTATATACAAGAGCAGACATCCGATGCATCAACCTCTTTTGATAATGTGCCAGATGGAGGACCTGTACAGTCATGCAATGAAGCAACTCAAAATGATTATGATTTCTTAGATGAAATATATGATAGTATTCATGGTAATAGCAGCTTGCCTACCAAACCTCCAGACGAGTCAACATCAAATAGAGATGAAATCAATGATGTCGATCAAGTAGTGGATGAAGTGTCACAGAGAAAAAGTGGACGAAGGTCGAAGAAAGCTGCATCAGAAAATGAACAACCTGCTAGAAAAAGGGTGAAGCCATCCCAGGAGCTTGATCATTCTACTGAGAAGCCCGCAAAAAAGTTCCCTCGTGGTACTCGACGAAAAAGATGTGGTAATAGCATCTGTTGTCCTGTTCATCTGTATATGTGAAATTCTTTAAGTTATCGCTGTCATATTATTCATGCCCCTTATCTTAATTCATGCTATTTTATTGATAATTTTCCTAATATTTTAGTTTATTATTATTTCTTTTTTTGATGCAGTAAACAAGTCCTTGCTTGAAGCTCCAGAGGATGAACTTGACCTTCAAAGGGTGCCAATTAGGGATTTGTTAATATTGGCAGATTACAAGGAACGCCAAGCAGTATGTATTCTTTTTTTACTAACTGCTTCAGGTATTGTTAGTTTGTGTACTTGAGATTCTTTAAAGTTTCTGAATTGCCTCTGTTATGCAGAAAAGAGGAGCTGCAGTTGTGCAACCACCGTCGACTAATGAGAGGTAACAATCTAGCCTTAAGTTCACTTCAGCCCTGATTGCGTCCTCTAGAGTTTACTCCATGCTATTTGAGCTTGCAGTTCATCTTTTTGGTTCGCGTCGCATTTACATGGTGCTAAATGTGAAATATTTTTGGTTTGGGTAAAATAGTCTAATATATCAAATCAATGACTATATGATGAGGTATGTTTAGATTATTAGGTGGTGTTCCTTTGATGACTGTTGATGCCTAAACTCTAATTGGTACGCTTTCTTTATCAAATAGCTGATGTTTCATGCATGTCTGTAGACAGCTACAGCCACACCAAATAACCTTTTGCATTTTGGAGAGTATCTATAGTTGAATAGAACCTTTTTCAGTTTTCATTCTTGAATTTGATGTATTCTTGTCTGAACATGCAAGAAATTGACCCAAGGGCTTGATTTGTACTGGAAACTTCTCTAAGTCTGTAATGTATATGGTTTTTTTTCCAACGGAATTTTACTGCTAATGCCTTCTTAAAGATAAATTGTGGTTGGGAACTATAGCTTGGGCAAATAATGTGCGGAATTGTAATGGCATCTTAGTATTCCTGGGCTGAAGGCCTCTTTGTTCTTGTAGGACTGATGACACACAGTTGGAGGACCAACCTTATGATGATGAAAACGGATTTGGGTCTGACCAAGATAGAGATTCCGTTGATAATCCTTCAACTTCAGGCATCCAAAAGGATACAGGCTGCTATAATTATCAGACATACATGACGAAAGTAAGCAGAGTGAAGTGGACGAAGCAGAAAACTGAATTGTTTTACCAGGTAATTCTTTTTCATATATCTGATGTGACTATGTGAGATCCTAAATTAGACAAGGATCTGATTGTATAATCAGCTAAGCTTAAACTAAACTTAAATTATTGAAGGAGACAGTCCTATTTACTAGTTTTTGACTGATTCTCTCAATCCCTGCACTCCTATTTTTTTTTTTTTTTTTAATTTTGCTTCCACTGATTGTATAATATATGTATTTTTACTATTTGGTCTTGTAGGGTATCCGACAATTTGGGACTGACTTTGGTATGATAAAACAACTTTTCCCTGAGCTTGATCGGGATCATATCAAATTGAAATATAAGAAGGAAGAACGCCAAAATCCTATGATGCTTCAAGATGCCCTGTGTAGCAGACCAACAGGTATCTTTTTCTCTCAGTTGATTTATAAAACCCGGCTTTTACTATGTTCATTGTGCTTTACTTAATTTTCTTTTTTTCAAAAGGAGTGTGCACTTCTTGAAGTTTCTATATATATGGTTTAAGTTGTGCCATTCTTTCTGGGCTAATTTTTTTTTTTTTCACGGTTTAGCTTGTAACTTTAGTCAGTCCTGTCTTTGCAAGTGTATGTATATGATTTTAAGATGTAGGAATAAGGAATACTTTTGGCCTACTGTGTACACTTAGGCTTAACAGAGGCTAACTGTTAGACAAAAATGTTTCCAGGATTTTGGTTATTGATTACTATGCAGAGAATGTTAATGTTTGTGTAGGAAAGAGTTTTCATCTTACAACTGCCAAAACTGTGAAGTATACTATGTTTGTTTTGTGAATCAGACATTGGGAGTATCTAATTGCTGTTTCTTGATGTCTATTTGAGATGCCTTTTTTTTTTTTGCTTTTTGTTTCTTTTCATTGGGGGGTGTTGGTGGGCGCATAGGACTGTCCCAGTGTCCCTTAAGTTTTGTGTTTTACTCCTTGGTCTTAGGACCATCATGAGTTGATAGTTTATATCAGAAATAGGCACTATCTGTTAAATACTCGAAACTTGCTTTGGGCTTGGAAATTAGTGGCCTCTTTATAGTATGCTATTATTCCAGGGACACGATGCTCTATGTCATCCGGAGCACTTGGGTCTTTAAGGCGCTCTAGTTAATATCCATATGGTATAGACTTCTTGTAGCCATTTGGGCTTAGGAGAATTTGCCTCACTACTTTAGAATTAGGCTTGCTTTTGTGACTATCTGCTTTTGTTATCACTTTGTGGCCAGATAAATCTTTATCTTCCTACATTCTGATTAGGGCGGAGAGCTCAAATCAGTTTGTGTATGCTTTTATGATGTGAGTTGAGTTTCTATGTGTTGGATAGAAACAGCGCCTAATTGAGATTTTATTAATCCAAAGTATATTTGTTGATGTAGTACAGTGTGTCAGACTGTCAGTCTCAGAATGGAGAACCCCCCCTCCCCCACACACACACACCAAAAAAAAAAAAAAAAAACCATCCATAAAGCATTAAGAGAACACTAAGTATTGATAATAGAAAGCTGACAAACATTATTGGCAATGCGAGATTCTGATATGGAAGTCCAGTTTTGTGGCAGAGTATCATGCCTCTGCGGTTGCTTATTAGCAATCTCAATCTTTGATATTTATAAGTATGTAGGGCAGAGAAAGTATAAATGATTACTGGGGTGTGAATGATATTTATATCTGCAAAAGTTGATCTGTCACGTGGTATTGTTCTTCTGTATGCTGGAGTTCTGAGTGGATGAAGAACAGTGGACGAAAGGCTTGGTAGTGATTCAGTGGTCGGTAACTATAGTAATTAGCCATTTTCTACCCCTTTTGAAGGAGCTTTTTATCGTAAATTTTATGTTTTTAGATCATGTGTCCCTGATTAAGAAAATTCTGATGTTAGGGGTTGCTCAGCCAGCGAGGAAAACCAGACTTTATTAAAAGCATCAGCATATAGTCATTTGTGTCTTATTTGTTTGAAATAATACTCTCTAACATTTTAATCCTCGTTTGTTGGCCTAATAAATTTATTTATAAACTCAATTTTGTTATGCTGTACTACAATTTTTTGTACCTTTCATGTAACAAAATTTCAGGAATACCTATCTGTAAAGCAACCATCAGGAAGGGTTCTGAGTCTATTTGCAATTTGTACGATAATGAACAAGCTAATAAGTGCTATATAAATCCTTTTAGAGGATCTTGCAAAAATAGTTCATGCACCTCTTCCGAATCTGATAATATAGAAAATATACATAGTGGTGCAAGAAATAATATGACATACATCCGTAGTGGAATCTCGTAACCTAACATAATTCTTCATGTTTTTTGTGGGGTGGGGTTCTGAGCTTAGATGGGCCAAATAGCCCCCTGTGTCCTAACCTTTATAATTCCAGTTGATTGGTTTGCTAGAATTGCATGTTTCATGAAATTGTGTCATATAAGGTATGTGCATTCTGACAGGTGGCCTGTAGTCCTCATAATACGGTGCCTAATGTCTCTTTCCGTTTAAAAGTTGGAAATTGAAGAAACATATGACTCGACAGAAATTAAGCCCTCTCCATTTGTTTGCTCATTGCTCACACGGATGATGGGAGCAGCATTTTGATTGATGAACTCTAATGTTTGCAGGTTATACACATTTTGAGCTCGTGATGCAAAGACTGCAAGAAAAAGCTGCACGAGAAGAAGAGCAGAGAGAGGCTTCTGGTGAAGATGATTCAATTGACCAAATGGGGGAGGAAGGAGGGCGAGAGGAAAATCTTGGAACACATGTATGTGCTATCTGGCTGTTTCTTTTAGTGGCTAATATCTCTTGTTAATCTCACGCCTACAACTCATCTTCCTGATGCATGCACCTTATTTGATTCAGCGCTTCCCTTTCTTATTTTCTTTTGTGTAGGCGGCATCACAGGAGGCGGGTGCAAAATCTGAGCAGAATGCAGAGGGCGAAGCAGCTAGCAAAGAGCATGATAAGCCTCAAGTTGGGAGTTCTGCTTATGAAAGTGATGATGACTGGCTGAATTCCTATGTTTCCTGATTAATGGTGATAATTGCGATTTTGATTGGCGTTGACACAAACGAGTCAGCACTCAGCAGTCACCCATTGATTAAAGCCTTAAATTGTGTTGTAGCATTTGAACAAGTGTTTTCCTCATTTAATGATCATGAAAATTTGAACTCAATCAAGTGCATAATTTTAAGCTCAATGCTTACATATTTCATTAAAAAGCCTAACAGGTGCACTTAGAGTCAAGTGGGTAGGAAGAGCTTAGATTGAAGCTCCAGAATTTTTCCATTTTGTTTCTTTGGTGTCTGCGGAGCCACAAAGGCATCGCAATGATATGGTTGTATACACCGGAGGGGTTTTCGGACTTGTGATTTCGTTCATAGTCATAGCAATTTAGTCATTAGTTCCAAATCAAGATGTTATTGGCGTGCCTACCTGATCTGAGTCCTCTAGGATACTTCTCTAAGAATATGCTGAAGCAAATAATTTCAATGTCCACCACTTATTAGTGGTGGTTACTAAAAGTAGTTTATTTGAGCTAATTGACTTTTAATGAGATAAAATCTTGGTTGCTCATCAAGGCAACCACTATTATTTTAACAAGCAAAATTTAAAATTAAGTAATTAAACTCCAATTGCTTGAAAATACAAGTCATACACAATTGGTAGCAAAACGGCCATTTTTATTTTGTTATAGTTGATCTTGTAATTCATTTTGCATCATTTTTTTTTTTGGTATTCTTATCATCTTTAATCTAGACTTTTGTTGGCACTAGAAAAACTGTAACGTGGCAATAATTTCAAATACAATAATCCGTGTTTGAGTATAGAATAAACAATACGTTTGCATTTACAACATGATTCTAAATCTATGCTCTATTGTTCTGAACAACAAAATTTTAATGGGATCAAGGTACCATTATTATAAAAGTACAACTAATTTCTTATGAGACCGTCTAATTTTTAACAAGTAGTCTCATTGTGACTTAATGTGGTTATATTATCACTGTGTTAACAAAAGTGATCACTTTAAACTCAATAGTGACCAATTTAAGCCACTAATAACCACCACGTTGAATTTAAACTTAAAATTAGACCGTCTTGTGATAAAAATATATCATAATCTTTGTTTACCTGTTCCAAAAATAGAAAAAAAATAATAATAATACTATCTTTTTATTAAAACATGGCATCCACACTCCAAACACTTGCACCTCTACTTTCCACACCTTTTACACTCATTTGCCCCTTCCCTCCCCACACATTACACATAACCACCTTTCCCTCCACTTTTAACCGAATTACCTACCCACAATGACCTTTCCCTCCAACAACCCCAACTACCAATAACATGCCACAACCACATCTCCCACCACACAATCCCCCTAATCCAACGGCTCACAATCCCCCAACCTCATTAAACCCCACCAACCTCCTCACCACCCTCTCTCTCCTCCTTTTAATCACCCCGCCTCGCCGCCGCCTCCCTCGCTTTCGCAACATGTCTTTTCCAAACCCTAGAAACCCTAGTAACCCTAGAAACCCTAATAGCTTGATTTCCTTCCCAACCCCTCAATCTTTATCAGAATGGCTCAAACCAAGACTACCCTCTGAGTCATTCTCCACATGGGGTGCGAAACCGGGTACTAAGAATGTGCATAACCTCTGGCTTGAGCTTGCCGATGGCGAAACCTCGCTCGTCGACTCGGTACCGCCATTGCGTAACTTGGAGGTTGTGTCAGTGAGAATTAAGAGAATTGTTGGGGGTGTGGAGGTGTGTTTGGTTGAGGATTACCAGGAATTGTGTGATGGGACTGTGAGGGAAAGAGGGAGGCCGTTGTCGGAGAAGATGAAGGCGGGGGAGAGCGTAGAGGATGCCGTAAAGCGGGGGGTTATGGAGGAGTTGGGGTCTGTGATTGGAGGGGAGGATGGTGGTGAGAAAATTAAGGTTGTGGAGGGGTCTTATGTGAGGAAGGTTGAAGAGAGGGTTTCGGACTCGTACCCGGGATTGCCGGGGTATTATGTGTTTCATACCGTGGAGGCGGTTGTGGAGGGTTTGCCTGAGGGGGAGTTTGAGACTGAGGAGGGGGATGAGTATGCCGCGGTTGAGGATGGGGATGGGGTTGCCAGCGGGGCGGTTAAGGTTAAGAAGCACTTTTGGAAGTGGGTTCCGGTTGATGATGTGTAATGTGGGTCTGTTGCGGGCGAGGTTGGGGCAGGGGTTGTGATCATGGAGATTGCGAGTAAGGCGGTTGATTGCTGAATATGTGGAATGTGCCATTGTGGGGGGATGGCATTGTGATCAAGGGGTTGCGAATTGTGAGCGAGGTGGTTTTACTGGTCAAGAAGCGTTTTTGGAAGTGGGTTCATGCTGATTATGTATATTAAGGCTTGGTTGGTGAGTTTTTGTGGCACTTGATAGAAATTGTGCTTGTGTTGTGTGGAGAAGGGAATATACTCTGTTTTTCTTTTGAATTTATGTCATTTTAAAGGTTTATCTTTGTTATGTGTAAATAACACTAGTTGAGATGTTGGGGATTGATGACTTACATAGAATGAATGAAAGAAATAACATGGTTTTTCAGTGTTAAATTATGCTTGTACTTTTGTTTTTTTGCCCTTATAATACTGTACTATGTTATATTGTGCTACCAATCAGTTTCAAGCATTGCGAAGATTATTTTGTGGGTAGTAAATTCCTTCGAGTTACAAATATGTTGATAGTAAATGTGAAGGCTTGGTAGAGATCTTTTCAATTTCCTCTTTTCATTGATTTATTTAGGCAGATTTTTCATATGATGACATTTAGTTTTTATGTAGGGACCTTTCCAAGTTAGAAACCTTTGACCTCGGTTCTATTTTGGCTTTACTTTTAAATGTTTATTGTGTGGAACATTGATCGTCTTCAGCATCTAGCTCTCACGGCCTTTTTGCCGCTGCCATTAAGATTAAGATATGAGTCTGATGATAGAGTCAGATAGAAGGATGATTGGTGCTTCCCTATATAAAGGGAGGAGGTATGAGCCGGGAAGATTGTTTGTGTAATGTGTCAACGTCAATGATGTGATGCATTAGTGTTGTGATGTTCATTGACTCTTTGATTGTGTGAATTTGCTTGACATGATTGTCACGAGGAATTCACTTGAGAATCACAATTGACCACTGCTCCGTGAGGGGTGGGTGGAGCAGCTGTTTGTTCACTTATGAGGAGGTATCCATGTTTTTTTTTAATAGTTGTAGCTCATGGCTTCTGATCTTGCATTCTTTACATAGTGCATAGTAGTACTCAGAGAACCTTCAAACTTTTGAACTCAAAGATCTATTTTTTTTGAGGGAGAAAGAAGACCAGTGGCTCGATTATATCCTCTCAATTTATAGAGACAGCTTATGGATAGGCTTAAAAAAGAATTACATCTATTTTTTTGAGGGAGAAAGAAGACCAGTGGCTCGATTATATCCTCTCAATTTATAGAGACAGCTTATGGATAGGCTTAAAAAAGAATTACTCCATCTGGAAAGGACTTTTCCTCGGGGAAAGCGAGTCTCAATTGGGGAGCAGACGGTGAGATTCGTGAACAATTGGGGAGCAGGCTTGACTTTGCTTTTATGCATGTCAGCTGCTTTCTATTGCATCATCAGGGTTTGCATCAGAACTAGGAGTAGAAAGAGTCTGGGGAAATAGAAGCTTACACCACTACCCTGATTTAAGGTCAATCAAAGAGGAGTGACATGTTAAAGTTTGCGTTATTTTAAGACAAAAATCTTGAGTACTGTGAATTTTGTTGCCAATAGTTGTAGAATGCGCTTCTATGATTTTATAGGATTTCACCCTGAAGTCCTGAAGAATAAAACCACTGTAGCCGCTCCAGTGGATGCTGGTAGCACGAGGAACTTCTGTTGACTACATTCCAGTCCACCGGTACCTTTTTATTATTGGGTAAGAGCTCATCAGGACTATTATAATTTGCCTAGGGGGGTGGTTGTAGAATTGCTCGAGTGCATAGTCAAATTACTCAAAAGGACTTGTTGGTATGTCAATGTGTAAGCTGTCATATGGGAAGAGATACTTAGGAGCAGCTGATGATTAAACTAATTTTGGACATTGTTATGACCTTTTAAGGCCGTAGGTAGGTCATTCCATAACCAGATGTCCCTAGTCTCAACATCAAAATTATACCATCCAAAAATGCTTTGGCGGAGGGCCAAGAAGGCGAGAACAGATTGACCCCCAAGAAAATGATTTCAGACATGTTCAACGAGTTAGTTTGACTCGTCACTTGAAGAGAGCGAATAGCCTCCAACACCATCTCTTATGGAATGGAGCGCCTTAATCACTATTCTGGTTGGCACTTGCCAGCGTGGCAATGTGGCATGAAGTTATTTTCTGCTTAGATTGACACTACTATTATTGGAAGGTCATAGGACTCACAGTGGCTTTGCCCTATTGCCACTGTAGATGGCTATTTGAGTTTTGAGATCCATGAGACTCTCGGAAATAAGTTCTACAGAGTAAATAGGAATGGCGATGATTGTATGTTCACGGTCATGTTCATTTTAGTTGACGCAGGCAGTACTAACTACTAAGCTCGTATAGCGCTTATTTATAGACAGTTAATGACGTTTGTGGGATTCCTTGCAAAGTAAATTTCTTTCATATTGAAAGGGCAGGTGTATCATGTTGTAAGAAGTGGTTGAGTGGACGGGACTAGGGAGAGGTTTAACAGGTATACTTCCAGAAGTCAGTGAATGACGCTTTAATGGTACTGGTACCTCCAGATCAGTGTGATCAAGCAGCAAAGGTAGAGTTGAATGTTTGGCAGTAATGGCAAAGTAGGTAGAGATGGTGTGCATTCAATGGTCTATTTGGAATGCTGAAGACATCTATGAGTGGGATGTGCACATACAGAGCCCAGATCCCTAACTTGGACGTTGATCCCGAAAGTAAAGCTAAGGTACACACTCTGTCCAAGGTATCATTCTATCTTGCAAGCTTTTAAAGCTTTGTTGATGAATTTATCTTCTAAAACTTCAACACCCCACTCGTCTCAGTACCTCATGTTGATAGTTATATTTGAATTATGAGGCCATTGCGTCTATGATAGGGACCAATGCACATAATTTTAGTGATGCTCCGGTATATAAAATGAGTCCAGGAATAGAATTTGCTTCCCTGGGTGTTCTGATGCATTAGTGTGGTTTGCATAAAGAATTTATGAGCCCGAATTCCAAACCTGTCTGCTTGATTTAAAACGAAATTCAATGGGGAGGCAAGCAAGTGTTGTAACACTGATACAGACCTTTCACCTATAATATTTTTATGCTCAACTCTCACTATCTATTCTGCAAATCATCCGTACAACTTCAACTTTTCGCTTTCGTGGCCCATTAGGGCTACTGTCAGTGTCAGGTAGAGGGAAAAGTTAAGTCTGCTGATAAGTTAAGTCTTCATCTTCAACTATTCACCAAAGTCAAACCTCCTCCCCGGCATATAGGCAAGCATCAAACCATGAAGTTCAAATTATAACAAAAAGATTTGACCCTCAAACACATGGTAGTGTAATCTAGAGCTAAATGCATGGTAGTCTATTACAACGTTCTCTATAGTAAAACTGAGATGCAGTATCATGGCACATCTTTACTTATTTGTCATAACCATATATTTTGGTATCATAAGTAACTACTTAAACATTGTTTTTGATGGCACTGCTGTACTCATTGTCATATTCTTTTGACCACAACATGACTCCTCCATACTTGGATGAAGACTTGATAGCGGGAAGTACTTGAGATATAAGAACATCTTGAGAAATAAAACCACTGTTAGCAGCGTCAGCTGATGCTGGTAGTCCGAGGAATATTTGGTTAGCTTGAACGGTTGTCCACTGGCTCCATGCATTCACGAGATTATCAGCACTGTTTTCATATTGACAAGGTGGGTTATTGTAAAATTGAACCCACACATACTCAAATAGTCTTGTAGCTATGGCAGTGTTTAAGCTTGCATCTGGGAAGGGACATTGAGGAGCTGCTGATAAGTAGACCGTTTTCTGGCCATTGTTATGAGATGCTAATGCTTCGGCTAGCTCATCCCAAAACTGGTTACTCCCAGTCTCAATATCAAAGTCGATACCGTCCAAAACCGCATCTCCGAGGGGCCGAGAATCAGACTGACCCCCCAGAAAATTATTCCAGAGATAATCTGCAAGCTGGTTTGCATCGTCGGTTGAAGAGAGTGAATAACCTCCAGCTCCTCCTCCTATGGAAAGGAGTACCTTAATCCCTGCCTGTTTGCATGCAGAAATTTGCTTAAACTGGTGCAACCATTGTTGGTGGGGTCACAGTGCCCAGCCAAATTTAAGCCAGGGGTTTGCCCATTACCAAAGGATGACAGATTGACAGGAAAGCCAGGATCACAGTGCCATAGTTTCCGGTGTTACAAGTATATTGCAGGCTTCCTTCATTACTGTTTAGGCCCCAATATATGGCTATTTGGGAGCCATAGGAGGATTCGAATGAAATAAATATCAAGAGGGAAAATAGGTTTAACATCTAGTATACTCTAGCTGCCATTATTCCTTTAGATGTATGAAGGCGGTACTACTGTTGTGAGGATTAATATCTGATAAGTAGCTAATTTATAGCTGCTTGGGTGATGGGGTACTCCCGACAGCTAATATCTTGTAGTCGTGTAAAGAGCGGACATACCCAAACCCCCACCGGAAGCCCATGTAATGCTTAGGGAGTTTAGGGCCTGGAATGCGGCGTTGCATACCGGTGGCCAGGTTCCAAAGGCTGAAATTATTCTCATCTGGTAGGTGAATAATTTTGTGGCTTTTGTTGACCATGTAATTACAGCCTTGCCCGTGACCAAAGCAGATCAACCCGTTGGATGAGCCTATTAGATACTTTTTCACCTTGCTATCATCATGACTATGGTGATCAATCTGCCTCACATCTACTTTGATATAATTGTCAAAGTGATCAGGTTCAACTCGAAGTATAGACAGATGTGAAACTGTACCCTCTCTCATTAATGTTGTATCTTCATCTTCGTAGCTTTGTTTCTTTTGGCGTATATGTAGTAAACACTTGGGCTTCAGTGACCCCAAGTTTGTAGATGAAGTTAAGCAAATTTGGGGTCATAAAATAAGAGAATTCCAACGCTTCGAAACACAACTGAATCGAAGGAGGGATTTGACAGGGAGCCGAATAAAGATTTCTGATATAAGGTCTTTAGGAACATGAGGAGGATGGTGGGCGGCTCTTATAGTCTCTGCCATGTCTTAGTTTGCTGTTTGCAGGACTCTACCTCTCTGCCTGTCTTATATAAATAATGATTGAATGTAAGTGTTCTCCTTGTTGATCTACTTCTTTTTTCTAATCTTCTTCAAACAAGTCATTGCCTTGTCTACCTAGATCTGCGGGGCCTCTCTTATATGTGTTGAGTGTAACTTGTGAGGGAAGTTTTCCAAGCTACAGTTACTGCTCTTTGCCTCTTTCCATTATATGTAAGGAAAATAATAATACACGGTTGTTAATGTTTTAAATCGTAATAAAAAATAATCCTAATAAGTGTTCAATTGATTTATAATGTTTGCAAAGTATATCTTTTTAAGGGTGCAATTGATTTATAACTCTGTATATAATAATATACTCCGTAATTAGGAGTATTGATTTACACAAAATCATAGAAAAGACGGTATTTTTTTCATAAAAGTAGCCAGCTCCCCGAAAGCGAAATTAAACACAAGCTTCTTGTAAGTCCAAGTCAAATCAAAAATATATATGATGTAATTTTCTATTGTACTTTAAAACAAGACGTCTCTCATTCTCTCCCAAGACTTTTAATTGACTTGTAACTTTTGGAGTGTTTTGCGAGGGGAATTAAGATAGGTTGCAAGTTAACACTTGTGGATTTTATTGCTGTATGTGCTTGATGTACTTCAGTTTGAGGAGGGTTATCACTTATCAGCATTCTTAAATTTTAGTGACAATCATGTACTTGAAATATCAGTTTGCTTTGAGAAGAACATGCAACGGTATACTCGGCGTAGGAGGTGGGGGTGCATATTCTTAAATTCAGATATAGGAATCACTAAGGAACATTCTTCAATTCAATGGCCTTTTGTTCACTGTGACTGCTGAAGATGACACAACTGTGTTAAGCTTGGGATGTGTGGGGTAAACTAGTGATGGCATCTCATGTCTTGAGTCTTCACACAAAGAGGGGCGTACAAGTTGATCTGTGGGGAAAAAGAAGGATAAGGATGTCTGTTTATTTTATCAAAGTACGTCTAGGTGATGTGGGGAGTCTATTTTTAGTTTTTTACACAAACCCTCCATGAGAGTAGTTATTGGAGCTAGAGGTTACTTTCTTATAGGTCGAGTATTCTAACAAGGTTCTAAGTACGGCTTAACGCGCAGGATGTCCTAAAAAATCATACTATTTAGGTTTTAGAGGTTTGACCATTTTTTCATACATGAGATTAATAAAGTTTTTGGCATAAATTTAGACACAATTTACCGCGGAAGTTGGTGTTTGAAATTTGATGTGGAAGTTACTATGAAATGTAATTATCAGTTCACTACTCCTGGGAGGCGTTAATTAGTTAAGATAGTATGTCTTCATAGAAAGAGGTTATGTAACTATGTAAGCATCGGTGCCTATTGCCTAACACCTAACACAAAGTATCGAAAAAGACTGTCAAAAATTAAACTGGTTGTAAATTGAGTAAAGAGCATGACCGCAGATTTAAAAAATTTAAGGGGCTTCGAAATATTGTCTCTCTATTTCGACTTACATGTAAATAAAACCAGAACCCTCTCCTCTGTTTTGTCCATAGTAGACTTGCTGCGACGAGTTACTAATGACTTTCAATTAAGAAAAAATAGGGTAAGTTCACGAGTAATGATTTTCTCTTCTCGCAATTTATGGTCTAGCTCATGGCCAACAATATAATGCTTTAATAGTTCAATATATGGCTCTGTATGTGAGGTTACGATGACACTTATTACAATCCTTTGTCATACAATAAATTTCCATTATGCTGATTTTCTGTTTTACTATGATCATTAAGATCAATTGCAATGGGTTTAACGTTATTGTTTATTTTTGTTGTGTAACCTTTGGTTGAAGATTGTATACGATAGCTGTTGGTTTTTGGAATTGGAGACAATCAGAAGCTGAAGGCTTGTTGACACGCATGAGATAATGTCGTCCCTTTCATCTTTCCATCCGTTCTATGATTCAGAAAGAAGGCAAAGAAAAAGCTGAACTACTTTTTATTTTATTTTTTTGAGCTCTTTTTATGTTAGTGGAGTAATCCTTCTTCTAGTTGAAAGACAGGGTAGTTTCCAAAAAACAAAATTATTATTCTCGTCCTAAAGTAGGTAAGAACTTGTGCCAAGTTATTCAATGAGTTAGTAACTTAATATCGTCAAAACCCGCTACATAAAAAAAAAAAAAAAACCTAACATCTGTGTTTTTTTTTAAAATCAGATAATCTCTCAATAACTTAAATAGTTGAACTGCGTAATTTCCGGCCAACCAAGTCTTCTTCATAAGGATCTGAATTTGAGACAACCCCTAAGTAGGTTGAACTCCAAACCATATATTGTGTCAACTATGCTCCTCAAGGACCTCAACCATGTCTTGTTTGTGATGACTATTATTTATGAAAAAGTTTAGGTAGACATTGGTATTTGAATTACTTTGCTCAGAAGTTTTGAGGGAATTTACCTGCTCTATCATTGCATATTCCCTTTTCTTTTTGTTTCACCACAAAATTGATGGAAGAATCTAACAATGCGATTCAAGATGCTTGTGATTATATTGTATAAGGATATTAAATCTAACTATGAGTGACATTTCTAAACATCCTGAAAAGTACATTAGCCTTTGCATCAAACGCTTTTATTTTCTTACATTAGACCAATTATACTTGCTTGTGTTACTTCATAACTCGAGCTCTATGCCGTCAAGGCAGACACTTGACGGCACAGCACACATGGACCTACCAATTTGTTGATCAGCATGAACATGAAGGTGACATATATATAAACGATTGAAAATGCGAGAGATTGTTTGGTGACAAAGATATTGATATTTTGGGCCTTTTATGTTTGCCATTTTCTTCTCCATGGAATGTTCAATTGTCATCCTCCTCATCCCTTTTCTCCCTTTGCTTGAAAATCATTTGATTAAAAATGTGACAGTATCTTTTCATCCTTCGATTAATTGATTCACCTTTTTAAAGTTTCTCCTGTAACATGCCAACATATCCCTATGATTACTGCCTCATCTAGTCAGATGATGGGTAAATGGGGCGAAGAAGATAAGATAAGTTATCCTAAAGACTAAAGAGTATAGAGATCAGACATTCTGTTCATTTTGCTATTGCTACTTGGATTCAAGATACCGTCATTACATGAAAAGATACTTACAAAAGCCTCCAGGAAAAAAACTATGATTCAATATTGTTATATACGCCGACAACTTATATAACTTACAGCCATACAATTATAAATCTATGAACAACCCTTACTTCATATGTTAGTAGAGCATTGAGTCCCCTGCTTGGAAGTCAGAGGACCTCTAGGATTGAGTGGTCCTAGGGGTAGAAGAGCTACACAGTTCACATTAATTCGATATCGACCAGACACCCATGTTGCGACCTTCCATCGAATCCTTCCGTTGATCTTGACCACTAAAACTAGCTTTCCGGCTGCTTGATCACGGCCAACTTCATAACCAAGGGATGGAGCAACAGGAAGGCTATTTCCAGTGAGAGTAGCTGATAATAAGTTGCTATCTTGTTGGCCTTGGTAAAATGTAGGAATATAGGTGTCTGTAGTTATTTGCTGGCTTTTGTAAGAAGAGTAAGCTTGTAACTGATCGTAGTAAATTCCAACTCTTTGGTTTGGGTTTCTTGCTTCTAAGGTGATTTCGATGGTAGAGTTGAGGAGGTGAGGAGAGGAGAAACTAAGTTGGTCGATATAGATGTCTTGGAGGATGAACTGAGGTTTCACAGGATGGAGGATGAACCAAAGAAGGAGGATTAGGGAAATAATGGACAATATAAGAGTGGAGAGGATCTTGAAGAGCCTCTTGTTTAGGAATTTGCAGTTGAAGTGAAAGCCTTTCTTTGCGCAATGTTTAGGTGATCTTATGTCGATTTGAGACATTTTTTTTGAAGGTGAGGAGAAAGCTGTTTTTTGCATGGCAAGTAGAGAGCATGAGGGGGTTAAATAGAGGGGAAATTATTGTACACAAAAAGTACTCCAATCATGTTGCTCTTATGGGCTTTTGACATACAACTTCCTTGGAGTGTGGTAGTGGGAATCAGGGAATGGTTGATTTCTTGATTTGTATCTCCAGTCTACTCTCCTCATTGGATAGTACACTTTAATGTGATTGATTTGTTGTTAACGCAAGATAAATGATAATCAATACTGAGTTAATCAAGCTCGTCAATAATAAGAGTACTTTATAAGAGGTGGGTCTACAGCTACAGCTTTACTACGTACTAACTTGTGCGGACCAAATGCTGCAGACTTGAAACAGGTAAAAACCGTCTTAGTTTAGGAAGTGAAGTTAGCTCTCTGCCTTTCCAGCAAAGTGCTGATCATTTTCAGGGTAATGTACTAATGATGTTCACTTCATCACTTGTTTGGTTACAACAGCGATTTCCACAGTTAAGTAAAGGTGTATAAAATCATTTTTGGCTTTTCTGCATTTGGTAAAATGAGTGTCGGGTACGTGACAAATTCTATCATTTTACCAACTTTGTGTACTTTAAGGTTGATTAGATGCATATCTAGCTTATGTAGCGTAATACTGTAATTAATAACAGTAATGTATATCTAAATATCCAGGGAATGTACAGATCGAGTCTATGTTTGTTGGTGGATATCTTAAAATCTAATACCAATATGAAGACGACGACAACAACAATCACCCACGGTAGATCTTTATTATAGACTAGGACTTACTTAATCCAGATAATGTATGCACCTTACCAAGAGCTATAAAGAAGCATCTAGGATAAATAAAAAAGGCGAAAGTAATCTATTAGAGCAATGCAAATTGTACAGATTTAGAAGCCGAGATAATTTTCTATTAAATGTTTAGTGTCTACAGTAATTTGATTAGCATACGATCACTATATTGGTCTTTTTTCTTTTATGCTAAGCTAGTGGCGTAGATGTCATATACTTATGTATAATGCACCAAAATGTATTTATCTAACCATGCTTAAAATAAGAATTGTTTTTTTTTTTTGGTGAATCAAAGTAAGAATTGTGGGGGTCTTGTTCGACGAACTGGCGATCCTGGCCTGCCTATATCCGGCCCTGATACTTACCAACTAAAATGGCTGCACAAAGAATGACTAATAACGTTTCTTCTTAAGAGAGGGATAATTGGTCATAAAAAATGTTATGGAGTGGTTATATCTTATGCTAAGAAAACATTCTTTGTACGCATTTGCGTATCTAAAGATAACCACATAATCACACATATGTCTTTATCGCCAGTCGGAAGAGTTTGGAACAATGAATATACATGGCGTGCATTTTTATCTTAAGCGAAACAATGATTAATGGAAATTTAGATACCGGGATATTTTCCATGCTCGTATCCAACTTTTGAAAAGGTAGACATGCTTTTAGAAGTGGAACAGAACTCCTCAATTTAATGCCTTAGTCGCCACCATATGAATGTAGAAACGAGAGACACCAAAAACTGTTAGTGAATAATCGGTCCCTATCTCTGTGTTTGTACGCCTACCTGGCTATGGCCAACATCCACGAACACACAAAAATGGGACAGAGCCTATAATTAAATAAAAGACTGTGGTACGGTACTCGTCATAATTTTTTAGAGCAAATCCGTAATTTCATCTTTATTAGGCAACCTAACTGTTAGTATTGTGATTTGAATGTTTGGTTTCGGGTTCGGTTGAGAGTTCGG
>CAAKMY010015143.1:810-17671 GCA_901111285.1 Corrigiola litoralis
CGAGAAGTCATTTGGAATTAAATATGTCTAATAACTTAAAACGAGGAAAACGTGCTTTAGTTAAGGAAATAGCCCTTAAATTACAAACAAACTCAATTTAATAGTGACACCAATAGACCTAAATTATTAGGGTGTCACATTACCAACAGGCAAAATGTATTCAACATATCTGACATTAACAACGACAAAGTGCGTAGAATATGACATGGCGATTAGAAGTAAAACATGATTAACTAGACTAGTTTTATTGTTCATATTCCAGAGCAACACTATTTTATTTTGATACTGTTGAAATTTGAACTGACTTTTTTTAGCTTTCACATAGTTCCACCTAGTAAAGTAAGTTGTAAGACTAAAATAAACCCCAGGTAAATTATTTGAGTCGAGTCGGGCCCTTACCTGACCCATTTGGAAATATGAGCCAATTTAGGTCATTTTAGTCTTACAACTGATGAAAGGGCCAACTTTATGCCTCAACCCTGATGAAAGTTCGAGCTTGGGCCATCTACGCAGCTCAATATTTGCCTATCTGGGATTAAAAATGTGGACTATGATGATAGACTTAGACATGGAAAACAGGTCATTTTCGGTCGGGTTTGATTCTGATAGTTTTGGGTCGGTCAATTTAGGTCAGCCAAATTCCTTGTCAACTCCGCGTCTGGTAAAGTCACTTCGGGTCTCGAATCAAGTTAGTGCCTTAAACTTGGAGTCGGTTTGGACCAGACCAATTTGTCTCAGATCGAGTCAGGCTATTCAAGTTTTAAGTTCTAGCTAATTTCATGTTCTTATTTGCGTCGTTTTTTTATCTTCTATTTATTGGTTTGAATTTCTTATTGACAAAACAAGTGATTATTATCACATAGGCAAGTTCAATTTGGAACTCGTTCGCTCGACTCGACTCGTTCTAGCTTTTGCTCGACTCGAGCGAGTTTGACTCGACTCGAGCGAGCATGATCCAACCCACTCGAGTGAGGACTCGAGTCAAGCGAACCAGTTTCACCACCGCGTAGTTTATTTGTTTGTTCGTCCTTAGTTAAGTATTTTGTTATATAGAATATTTCTATATTTCCAATATCTTCAATTTCCTTATTGTACTGTGATTGCACTTATAGGGTTCAATATATAAACGTCTCAAGTGCCTTTCATATTTTAAGGGGAGAGGAAAATCAAAGAGAAAGTTTAGGAGAGTTTTTCTCATCAATCCCTATGAGGGGAAAATTCAGGGATACAAATTTTCTTATTAGGATCTCATCTATGCCCGGATTATGGGCTTGTACTATTATACTTATGTTCTCCGCATATAGTGAAAATCGGGATCCATCTGGTGAACTTAACCATCACGTTGATGGTAAAGCACGTAAAAATCCGTGTGTTGTCCTTCTTGTTTTGTAGAACTATATATACCAAACTGTTCACCACTGCACTTCCGCACAATAGTTGCACAATAATTCATGATCAGGCCACTTTAAATTTTGGGTCAAGTTCATATCTCAAACTTCGGGTTAGTTTTGGATCACCGTTCGGAACAATTGGGTCAGGTTAACTTTACAGGATGGAAGTACAAAACAGTGTAACACCCAAGTCGAAGACTACCCAACAACAGCTGTAAGAAAATGACTTGGCACTAGTCAGCACTCAGCAGACATCAAAGTTCAGATGCTCGGAGGGTGAGGGTCTCCCTGGGCATTATGACACATCAAACATATAATGCCAAATAAAATACATTCATGTAATCATGTTGGCAGATACGATTCGAGGGATAGTTTCCCCTAGATTTCAGGGTACGACGAAGTAATCCAAATAAATAAATGAATAATGAAATAAGGAATAAGAAGTGGATATGCAATAAGGAAGCCAGAAAAATTGATGTCCATATTCTGAATACGTGCAAAAAGCAACACTAGGAACACGCTCGGGTGTCCATACACTCCCTTTCATTGAACATCGTGGGGGCAACTCTACTCAATACTCGGACCCGGTTATTTATTTCAGATTACTGTGCTTTGCCAGTTTGCCACTTACCAACTCTCAGCCGGCCAAACTAGTTCATACGCGCAACTGACTATGTCACCAAAATCCCTGTAGAGTGTACATCTCAAACAGATTTTACAGATTTGTCAGCTGTTGAATAAACACTTTATTACTCCCTTCACCTTAATTTAGTTGTCTAAAGTTGAGTTTTAAGGTTGAAACTCATCAAATACAATCGTAAATCTAATATAATTAGCAACATCGGTGAGACTAGTATGAGGTTTGTTCCTTGTCAACTCTCTCACAGTCTCCCATATAATTTAGAGTAATGAACATTTCTCTCAGAGGGGAGGGGAACTATGAAATGTTCGCTGAAAAACCAATTGATAAGGTAGTTGATTTACCTTATGAATGTCTGGTAAAACTAACTATTAATGGAACTAAACAATATAAATGACATAAAAGGGTATCATTATTCTCTCTACATAAAAAAGGGCAAAGTAGAAATAAATTTTATCAGTAGTTACCCTGGAAGTTTAGATAAGTTATTTTGGGTAGATTTAAATTTTTAACTCAGTACACTTATAATTTCAGCTACCTGAAATTCGATCAAATAAGGTAGTTATGGTCAAATCAGTCACTTGAAAAAAGTTCGTCGAACACTTTCTAAAACTTTGTATAGAAATTAGACGAATTGGATTCAAGTAATCCCAACTTTGGATAATTGACTAATATTAATCCCAACTTTATTTTCGAACAACAATAATCCCAATTTTACGTTGGGTTGACCAATATTGCAACCAAACTAACGCCGTTAGTTTTTCGCTAGTTAGTTACTCTCTAATATTTTATTTTCCTCCGATTTCGCTCTATTTTGTGTTTTGTTTTTCCAAATTGGTTCTTTTTTACACTATTCTTTTAGATGACCTTTGGGCTTTGAGCCAAAGAGTCATTCTTGAACCCGATCATGTAGGGATTTTTCGCACCGTGTTCTATACTAAAGCTAGCCCAAATGTCACCTCTAAAAAAGTATAAATTGACAAAAAAAAAAACACAACAAAGCACAAAAATTGTGCGAAATCGGAAGAAACTAGAATATTGGAGAGCAGTTAACTAACGAAAAACTAACGCCGTCAGTCTAGGTGCAATATTGGCCCACCCAAGTAAAGTTGAGATTATTATTGTTAAAAAGTAAAATTGGGATTAATATTGGCCAATCGTCCAAAGTTGAGATTAGTTAAATCCAGTTCACCTAAAAATTTAAATAATATGAGGAAATTCATATTTGGTTTGTCTTACACAAATAATTAAAAGAGTCGATTTAATTTTAACTTAATATTAGACTTTGTAACCAATAGACTTACAAATAGTCACTTATTATTAATATTATAAAAGTGACCACTTTACATAAAAAAATGACCACTTTAAGATGCATGGTTTGATATTAATTTAAAATTTGACTACCTTATAAGAGACTTATATTTTATTAGTTTCAAAAAACTACTTTTATTTTTGTTTCCACAATTTTAACTTTTAGTTTTAATAAAAGATAACAATAATAGAACACAACCAATTAGAAATATTAAGAGTTACTTTAGCAATAGGAAGCATTGTCTCTTAAAGACTTTAACTGAGAGGTTAGGAGGCCAATTTTATTTAAGGGCATATAAATATTGTTATGAATAATTACTATTACCTACCCTCCAAAAGAAGGGAAACATATCATTATTAATAATTTGTAACGCTTTTGTAAAGTTGTAAAGTTGTAGGACTTGTATCAATCACTACTAGTACTTCCTTTGCATTTCTAAAGCCTTTCTTCACCTCCTTCACATGTCCATTGTTTGGCACACATTGTATGGATAGAAAAATTGATAGAGACTAAGACATTATATAATTACGAGGATTATAGTTAAGTCTTATTAGTCCTTGCAATATTTAATTATAAATAGCAAAGTTGATTTAATGGCTGGAAACTCAATCTCTTGTATCATTATTTTTCTTCCCAGCAATCTTAACTGCTCTAACAAACCAAAAAACACTTTAAATAGCTAAATTAGATTAATAGTTGGGAGTTCGACTTATGTGTTCGTGTAAGATCAAATCCAAATCTATATATCCCCTCTCCTTTAAATTGTCTTTCACTCTTGAGTGACTAACTGACTAGTAAATTGTTGGCCTTGTGTCGTGGAGTAAACGCGCTGGTAGTGGCACATATTTGGACGGGGTCCTCAACTATATGAGCCAGGAAGGCTGCGTACGCTGGCAGCCGCAGTTAATGTCTTCCTCTTCATTGACTTCATGTCTCTACTTATTCTTACTAGTATTATTTAAGTTTTACCATTTCGTTTTCTTCGTGTTAGTTTTTGTTAAATATACTCAAACTACGTGGATGGAGTTTCTAATGTCTCGACTCTTGAGCTTTTTCTTTCTCTACCAGCTGAGGAAGAAAAACTCACAAAAGTAGTACCAAACGTTATAAGGAGTTGTGAAGAAACAACTTTGTAGTTTTGTTACGTTGTTTGTTCCACTAAAAGTTATCCACTCATATAAGTGGCCTCATCAACTTGGCTTCTAGAGGTGTAGGAGAGACTTGTCGGGACAGAAAGACAGAAGATGGGTGTTTGTGCATCAAAGCCAGAAAGTTGTGTAGGTGGCAAGTTAAGGTTCTCAAAGAGGCGCAGGAAGACAAGGAGGTCAAGGATTAACAGGAGCTTGTCCCTCAACAATAAGCTCGTTCCTATTAACGAGTCTTGTGGCTTCGATGATCTTTCTTCTTATGTCAATCCCACTTTCCGAGGTATTATTACATTCTCACTCCTAGTTACTCCTTATATTCTCGCATTGTTGGTAAATATTGTTTAATCTTAATCTACTTGAGTGTCTAGTAACTTGGTTGTAACGATTTTTATTTCCGCAACTTGAGTATGAATCTTGTATACACTACTGTCATCTTAATTCATACCTCAGGTAAAAAATACTATATGCTCTTAGCGATATTAGGTATTGTGTTTATCTCTTAGCGTAAGTAGTGAGACATAATTTTAGCTACATAGGCACTATGTGACTCATTTGCGCGACATGTCACTCCTCATCAGGATTTGTTTTGCATAGTATATAAGTGGCCCATCACAATGAGCTCCAAATATTTACTCCATATGATATAAGTATGTTACTTATGATGTAGGGTTGCCCATGCAATGATGAAAAAGTTATTTTTTCCCCCAACATCATTTGTACTTTGATGCTAGAATGAGATAGAAATATTCGACTTCGTGTCAAATTATAATCACTCAGTAGATTAGCTTTACTTTATTCATTATTGACACAATGCGTTTAATATAGTTTAGTTATTATAAATAGTATAATGAGACATTTACTCTTAATTTCTTGATGCAATATGTTCTTCTAGTTACAACAAGGTACAGAATACTTGTTAATTTCATGTCATGATGAGATTCTGGATTAGATAGTATTTTACAAAGCACCTTGCTCTTTTATGCTGATTTAGTGATTTATACTAATCTTGATGATATTCTTATGTCACAATAGTGAGTGTGGATGAGGCATGGTATGATTCCCACGCTGTGTTTGAGGCTGACTGGGATGACGATTTCTATAGCATCCAAGAAGGTAAGCAATTATGCACAAACTTCACATTATAAATGGCATAGTATCAACTATCGAATCTTCATGCTATGTTATCTAGGCAAGGATACTATTCCAAGGAACATTCTCATGTCATGTTGTATGTATCAGATTCCAGTTCAACGATGGGTTCTGAAAACACATGTCCATCGACGTTTTCGTCTCCAAGATGCCAAAGTCCTGTTTATGGATGCTTCTCTCGTATCTCCTCTCTTAAACTCAGACAGCCTAAGGAACACGCAGAGGTTGAAGCCTTGAAAAGGAGACTTCACTCCTCTTTTAGCTTCGACAATACCACATCAACACCATTCTGTCTTGGTCAAGAGGCCAATAGATCTTCTCGAGTTTCTTCCAGCGATCAGCAGCAAGATGACGGGACTCTAACAGAATTTTCCTTTGAGGATCTAGAATATTCGGATCAAACATCCGATAAAGCTGCAAATGCTCTGGCTTTGAATCAGAACAACTTGCATAATAACTCCCCGTTGAAAACTCCAAACAACCTGTTTGACGTGAAGACCTCGGTGCTTGTAGTCAAAGTATGCAGGCATAGAGATGAATACGATGATGTAGGAGATGATGAATTGACAGGGATGGATAACTATCCAGTGATTCCTAATTCTTGCTTGCCATGTCTAAGAATGTCAAATGTCCAAGGAGCTGATAGAAGGAGATCAGTCAGTCCAAGCCCCCCAGGTACAAGGAAGAAGGCAGGAACGAAAGTGCTCCCCTTTCGTTGGAGGGATGAATTTTCCACACCAACTTTAGGTGAGGTTTACACCACCTGTCTTTGCCTCTCTATAAGTTCTTCTCAACATCCAAATATTCATCTTGAAGCTATAAATGCTTATTTAATTTAAGAAGAGTGCACTTTTATGCTTTGCATTTCACCTTCGTATCTGACAGATATGTTAAATATACTTCTGGATAACATAATAGAATGTGGCAGTCACAGTTCACGTTTAAGTTTCTAGAACAATCCATAGAATAAGATTGCAAATGTTTATACAAGAACAGAACCAAAATTTAGTTGGCAATATCATGCTTCCTGTTGAGTCAATAATAAAATGATCTGGAAGCCTGATAGTTTACTGAGAAGTTATGTTGGTTGCTTCAGCCTCGCCAAGGGCACCGCTGCAAAGGCCAATAGCAGGTTCCCAGATACCTTACTGCCCACCAGAGAAGAAAATGTCTGATTGCTGGTCACCTATTGATCCAAGCACTTTCCATATCCGTGGTCATAGTTATCTCAGGTAACCAAACAATATATAGCATTCTAGTACCGTCTGCAATGAATTATTCTAAAATCTTTGTGCTATGACTTAAAACAACTTTTACAACATTCTCATGGCAGGGACAAAAGGAAGGATTTGGCACCAAACCATGCTGCTTATTATCCATTTGGGGTTGATGTATTTCGGTCTCATCAGAAAATTAATCACATTGCTCGCTATGTGGAGCTTCCACCTATATATTCTTCAGGGAAAGTTCCTCCAATTCTTGTAGTGAATGTTCAGGTACTCCTACTGCCTACCTTTTAACGGTGTGCATAGTGATAAATCCGATGGGTTGTAGTCTTAGTTATTTGAGCTAAAGTCTGATTAATTTAATGGTAACTTGGTTCTCTTTTCCTTTTCTTCCCTATTTTCTTTCTATCCAGATACCACTTTATCCTGCCTCGGTTTTCCACCGTGATAATGATGGAGAAGGATTGAATGTTGTTCTGTACTTCAGGCTCTCTGAGGGGTTCTCAAATGATCTACCTCGTAACTTCCAGGAGAATGTCAGAGTAAGAAGGATCAACTCTAAAATTTTCTCATTTGGGCCTTAAATTGTTGATAACCTTATACTTGATGTTTCTAAATTTTCAACCATGATTTAATCCATGCTCATGACTCCACATATGTGAAAGAAGTTATTGATTCCTATTTGTCATCAGCAGCATAATTGCTACTAAAATTGTAGCTGTATCACTTTTAGGTTACCTCGCGAAGTGTGTTGACATGCATTCCATTTCTGTGACAGAGGCTGATAGATGACGAGATGGAGAAGGTCAAGAGTTTTCCAGGGGAGACTATGGCACCCTTTAGGGAAAGACTTAAGATTTTAAGCCGGCTAGAAAATGTAGAAGAACTCAACCTGAATACAGCAGAGAAGAAGTTACTTAATGCTTACAATGAAAAGCCTGTCCTTTCACGCCCTCAGCATGAATTTTACTCGGTAAGGTTCTTATACAGGTTTACAAATAGCTCACCTTTTAAGGTTTTGTACTACATTCAATATTTGAATGATGCTAAACAGAATCTTCATTTTTGTAACAACTTCTATAGGGGAAGAACTACTTCGAGATAGATTTGGATGTACACAGATTTAGTTATATTTGTAGGAAGGGTTTAACTGCAATTCAAGATAGATTGAATCACAGTGTCTTGGACTTTGGCCTTACCATTCAGGTACTATCTCTCATTATACTACAAAGCATAACTCTGTTATATATCGTAGCTTGTTTCTTTTATGATTCATATTGCATTCTTACTAATATGAATGATATCTTTAACTAAAGCTAACATAATTACATTATGTACTCTATTAATATCACTAGGGAAACAAACCTGAGGACTTGCCCGAGCATCTGTTATGTTGCATAAGACTAAACGAAATTGACTACGCCAACTATCGTTACTTGGCAGTTTGAGTTGAGAACATCCACAAGCTCCGAAGGAGCTGGATGTTCCAAGTCACACTCTATTTGTCAGTACAGTGGTACAGTATGAACTTGTTTCACCTCTTGTTTCCTGAATCTGCTGCGCAGAGGAAAGAGGTGTGAAAATCTGATGTTTCTAATTTTTGTTTCTTTCCCTTCTTTTTCTTGGCCCTGGTTTCTGATGTAACTATCTAATTGTATGTAAACTCTGATGTATAGTTCTGACAATGGAGCAGGAGAGGAGAAAGAAAGAAATTCTCTCCCTCTTGTATTCTTATATACTTGCCTTTCCGACTATTCTTGAGTTGTTTAATGTTTCAAATTAATGATTTACAATAAGCATACATAATTGTGCTATAGTTTAATCATTTGAATATGTTGCAACAGAGACAAACATAACAAAACTAATAAGAAATTTGTTATAGAATCACAGAATTGAGATCTGAATTTATCAATTCTGCTGTCCACTACCTCCTACTGTTCGCTTACAAAAAAATTCCCAACTTGACAACATGCTAGTGAGATGGGTGATATACTAAAGAGAGGACATCCTACAAGTTTGGTTTAGCACTATATTTCCATGGCCTGCTTCCGAGAATCTATTTCCTCAAAGCTTTTTAAACGTCCTTGAATCAGTCGTCTAAGATGTCATCCGAACTGGGAAATGTGGATGCATCTCGCTGTCATGATCCGAGAGGGCCTTTGCCGAAAAGCTCTGACAGTTAATTTAACATAACAGTATTCCAGTTGAATAATTGAAAAATGCTTTGACAATTCATGCTGTTCAGCATAATGTCCTTTATTCTAATCTCCTACCTCATGCTAATAATATTGCATATAACACTAAAAGCTAGGACATCCTGACATGTTTGGATTACCTAAACCCTTCATCTGCTTCCGGAGTCTATTCCCTTGACCATATCTTTTAAGATGTTTGAATCAGTAATCTAAGATGTCACCAAAAACTGGAAAATTTAGCTGCATCTCGCTATCACGATCCAAAAGGGCCTTGACAAAAGAGCTCACTGATGATGAAGGCTCATTGCAACTGCTCCTTTCAGCATTCCCAGCTGCACCTTTTGATTCTGCCATGCCACAGTTGTCATCTGTAACAGAATTCAGATGTTTTGCATCAGCAAGTTCACATTGCACGGATTTATCTGGTAAATCGGGCGCCAGAAACCCCTGGATGTTTTGTTCTTCCTCCTTGATGTCAGTGGTTTGAAGAGGACCGGCAATACTTTTCTCATCCCAATTATGGGAAGCTGGCATCACCAGTGCCGTTGATGCCTGACTAGTTAGAAGGAGTGTGTTTGAGTTCCCATTTGAAATCGATGAAGAAGAGGATGATGAAGATGAAGGTGACAATTCATCCAGCATATAATGGTTGAAAGATTCTTGGTTCATCGAATAGTTATTGCTGGAAGAGTAACCATCTTGGAAGTGATCCAACATTGTTATTCTACCCATGTCAGTAGAATGAATTCCTGACTGAATGGATGGTGAAATTCTACACTGAGAAGAGAGAGAATTAGTTAAGGTGTCCAGTGATCTCATTTGATAGGTGGTTGTGAGACAGCTGATGCTTTCAAAATCTGATATGATTTTGGCGAAGGGCTTATGGGTGACAGGGTCGATTCCCAGCTTAGTAAGCTTCTTTTTCAGCTTGGTGTTCCAGTAATTCTTAACGTCATTATCAGTTCTTCCAGGTAGTCTTTTCGCAATCAGAGACCACCTGCACCAATTTAGCATTAGAAAAAACCTTCTGTTCGGAAAAAAAATATCATGAGGAAAAAAAAGTGCTAGCAGTTAGTTACACATGTGGCCTCAGCCTTCATGGCTTGTATAAAGTGTTGAGCATGAGTTTTGTGTTTCAGTGTCAAACTTCTATCTTTCCCCAAAATTGCATGCTTTCTACTTGAAGCGTCCAGTTATCTATGTCATAGTTCAGTATGTAGTCAAGTATATAGTGAGCGGCGCATTTTTTAAGTGAACCAGCATCCTCCTTGGAATATGACTACGATTGTGTATAGGTGTAAATACACTTGGAGATGCATGTTTAACTCTATGGTTGCCAGATTTTGAGTCCCCATCTTGCAAATTCTTCATCTATTTACTCACAATCTAAAAAGAAAGAGAAAAGTTCCCTTAATTTCAATTTTCAAGCAGAAGTTCACAACAATACAATTTTAACCCCTAAAATGTTCAAGAAACAGTAATGGATCCATGACGTGGAACGTTCAGGCCAATGATCCTTTGACGCATGCTTAAAAAAGAACATAAGAAATGGAACAAGATCTGGGAGACCACCTGCTTCCTATTGCTGCATGAAACTGAATAATGAGCTCTTCTTCCTGTTCTGTAAATTCTTCATGCTTGAGGTCAGGCCTTAAGTAGTTTGTCCACCTGAGCCTGCAACTCTTCCCACATCTGTTGAGTCCTATAAAATCAACTCAGCCAAAATTCAGGGTAAGCAAATAGGCTGCACCAATGAGTTTACAGCAAATATTTCAGATAATTACATTTTTTTCTTAGAAAAACAGACCGCATTAGCATATACATGCAGAGACTTAACCAGACATTTCGCAAAGTTACCACGTTTGTCTTAGTTGAAGTGCTCAAGTGTCTATACTTATGTGTGCAAAATGCAAATAACGAGTTTACAATGACAGATTTCTTGGTAAATCTAAAAGTTTGCGTAATATCATGAAGAGGGCGAAAAAAGAAGACAAATACAGGTCACCTGCTTTCTTAGGAACCTGTGTCCAGTTGCCAATTCCATGGTTAGAGACATATGCAAGAATCTTGGCATCTTCTTCTGCAGTCCACAGCCCTCTTTTCACGTTGGCTTTGTCACAGCACGGAGGTCTTCCCATCTTCAGATAAGCGTGCAACGCAAGCGAGGAGGAGCAAGAGATACAGTGAAGGGAAGGGAGAGAGAAAAGGAGCAAATGATAGAGTTGATGTAATGAGGTGATGCAACGCTCACACTATTTGAACTACTTACAGGAATCGAAGAAGAAACAATTAACAACTCTGAAGGCAAGAATTGCATGCAAATGGAAATTTCATTTAACGACATTCGCATGACAGTTTCTTCTAATCAAGGCCATTTTGATATGAAATGGCCTCCAATTTAACTTGCACATGCATAATATGCCCCGCTCCATCCTTGAATATAACTAATCAGACGGAGTGTATGATTTCAAGAGTGAACTTGAATTAACAGAAATGTAACACTTTCTGCAGAGAATGAACATGCCAGTGAGTCCGTAACTTTTTAAAGAGGTTAATCCTGTCATCTAGTCAGTTAACATTATTATTCACTGTAAGTTAATCAGCAGCACGAAAAGGATTTAATCAAGCTGCAAGTAACATCAATTAAAAGTGCTACAAGTTGACATCAAAAAGTATCAACAATTTTTTTTGTTCTTTCCAAACAAAGATGGATAACAACTTCAGCTACGCTCAAAAGCTTTCATCTTTAAGTCAGATACCTGAGTCCATCCCTTTTTGCTAATAAAAATAAACACAAAAAGCAATAAGACTCAGTATTCCAGATGCAAGTGCCATCTGACTAGCACCAAAGTTACAGTCTAGTCTGTCTAGAAAATTAAATTTCATGGTGAAAGGGGGGAGGGACTTGATGCTTCCTTCTATTTCTTGTTGATTGCAGTGTACAACCATCTAAGTATCTAATGAACAATGTAAACCAAACTAGGAGATGAATGATCGTTAGCAAGCATTGCAACTCTTCCGGCAATATCCCTTCAATTTTGCGTTCCCAACCATGTATTTAGGGTTCTTTTCACACTCGCCTGCACGAGCCCACTGGGTACAGTGCACATCATCATCCACACAGGCTTCAGAATGTGGTGGATATACAGATGTGTCATAAGACCGAACATGAATCCACTTGGTCGCAGACCATTTCTCACCCTCAATGACAGGGCAGCTACCATGCAAGCTCAAACGATCTGTGGTTGCATCAGGACGGAGACTGAAAAACAGCAAGGCATCACCCTTCCTGGGTTTCACTACAAGGCACATCACAAGAAGAAACCACTATTTCAGGCAAGATGAAAACGATGAGTAGGAATGTGCTGCAGAACATGGAGAATACTGCCCAATACATAATAAAAGCCCTCCAACCATAGTCTTGGGAGACAAAGATTGAGGACTCTAGGCTAGGTAGGTGTATCTGATACAGTAGTGTATATACCACACAGAATTCCGAAACAGCCATTTCTATCAATATTATGTAACTCAAAACAGTACAATGCAGAATAAGGCAAGAAAAAACCAACACTCTCTATTGGTTCTAATTGAACAGGTTTAATTTACAAACTGTATAAAGGATACGTGATGTTCTAGAATCCGCAATTTTCATATACATGCATATGATGCTATGCTGTTTACCTGCATAGCCACGTTTCGCACACTCCGGCCAGCTATCATTTTTTGGTTGCTGCAATTTTGCCTGGAAAATACAACTATCAGATAAAATTCTATCTAAACAATACATGTCGAATAGACATACCTACAAAATTGTTCACCTCTGAATAGGGAAAGATAGTTTCTCCACCCTTTTCAACATCAGACAAGTACATAAGAACAGTGGCCATCCGGTGGCCACCTCGTTGCTGATTAAACTTATCACTAAAGTAATCATAATGAGGTTCGTACTTCTGACCTAGCTCATAGCGAAGGACTTGCATGGCCTCTCCATTTTCTGATGACATTACACTTTAGTTAATTTGACAGTATATTCAAATTAAACAGCAACATAGAAGGCATGATAAGGTATTCACCTGGCGGAAGGAATGTCCAGGCAGCAATCCTTGCCTCGATTTCAGTAACTATATCATCCTTTAAAGAACAGAAACATTGAACATGATGCCTTGCAGTTTGAAAATATTATGCAGTGACTCAAAGCAGCTCTGAAAATAGCTTTCCACAACATAAGTAATATAGATATCAAAATCATCAAAAGTAACGTTTATTTCACCTATGGTGTCCCTTCAATCAATGACAATTTTCAACACATTTATCTACAAACTGGAAAAAAGGTTAGGTCCTAGCATGTGTGGCAACCTATGAAGCAGGGGTACTTCTGACCAGTGTCGTACCCCATACTCGACTCTGAAACACAGAGTCGCGGAGACAGGGAAAACTTAGCGTCTCTTTCTTTCATTCATTAAATTAAATCTAATTTCAGTTTTAAAAAGCAAGGTCATGAGATTTCGTTCATAAGACTAAGGGCTTCCTTAAACACATCAGAATTCACACTTTCTACCTGTTCCAATTTTTCTACTTAAAATGACTCCAGGACACTTTGTAAGCATTTTAGTTGTTGGAGCGACATTTTTCAGCACCATAGTTTCCAATAGATTTTAGCACGTTCATCAACTCATCAGCCGAGGGTTTCAGACCAACCAATTCTTGATATTGATTAAAAAGTTGTTCGGCACACAGTACTATTCTTGAAAGTTAAAACATGTTTGCAGTCCTAAAATTTACCTATCATAATCCTATCACTTCGTAAGATGGCTTGCAATGTCCAGAAATGGAATGCTCGTACACCTCTATGCTCAAACTCCTTTTTCAAAGCCTAAACCTTTATCGCATCATAGCTCAAACCAACGCCAAAACGACTCAGTGAAAGCTGAATGTGACCTCTTAACTTGCAGAAAGCACCACACCAGCAACTTTATCAGCAAGGAGTAAAACTACCCAAGAGTAAGCGCCACTCTTTGAATAAAAAATAATCAAGCGCTTGCGCTTAGGGTGATACTGATACGGCAGCTGAGGCTGTGCGGTATGACTTAGTACCCTATACTTCTTGGAAAGCTACGAAATTCTCTATTTGCTCACTATTGCTTGGTTATTTATCGACTACATTGGAAAGAACTCTGGGACACTCAATGCCAACCATTCATACTCCTATTTTTATTTTATTTTGTACATTGGAGCAATTAATGCCGCTGGGGAAGGGGATACCGGGATTTGAACCTAGACAACACTTACGCAGGTTGAACTTCCTCACTTTTCCTACTCCTATAAAATGCATGGAAAACCTAGCAACTTCCAACATTGAAATGCTACAAAGTTGGTTTGTCAAAGAACAAAGAAAGAGAAGTATTAAAGGAAATTTAGAAGAATGGATTGGCTAGAAAACAAACTATTACATGTTTCTTGCTCGTATTCATCGAAATATTAGCATAATCAACTACAATTTAAGTCGATTGTAACAGTCGAAGTACAATTTGGAACCACTAGCAACTCACATTGCGATAACTAAGGTCGTTTCCTTAATTTCTTCAAACATCTCTACAATTCAAAAGAAGAAAACTATTCAACCACATTGTGCAACAAACACATGACAAATATCCATAACACGTAGAGATACATAAATTTGTACTATAATAAGAATATCATAATTCAGTACATTAAATAAAAAATAATTATACCCAGAGCAGTTAGATCAACTGGTAAAGGGTTGTTCTACCTTAACCAGAGGTCTCAGGTTCGAGACCCTAGGAATGCAGCAGTGTTAAGACTCAGAGGGAGAGCTTTGCCGCCCTAGTGGTCCTACCCGGCTCGAATCCGGATTAAACCGGAAGGTGAAAACCAAAAATAAAAAATAAAAAAATAATTATTTATAACATTTTTACATAACAAACCTGATTCTTATCAAGAAACATCCCAGAACTAGTCCGGAACTCACTGGGTATACTTTTACCAGATTCATTATCAACCACCGTTGACTTCTCCAGCTTGTCCTTTGCCTAATAAACCAGTTCAAAACAATAAAACAATTACAACAACCCAACACACTTAAAGAAAATGCACAAAATCCTTTCTCGAACCCTTACCAAATGAATAAGATGATCACAATCTTCATTGCTTAGCAATCCCTGGTACAAAAAAGCCCTGTACAACCAACAACACAAAATGATCATACAAGCAAAAATAAGACTCCTATATATGATCCCACCAACTATAAAACGACACGTATTATCGTTCTTTTATTGAAGTGTCATTTCATGATTGGTCCAGTTGATATGACCATATGGTAGTCCTGAACCATAATCCAATAATTTTTTCGATACCTTGGATTCCAAGAAAGCTGAGTGACACGTGTAGGATGAAATTGATCAGGAGGCGAAACAGTCTCATCAGTCTTTAATCTCAGCAGTGACCTACTCCTGCAGAAAACACCCACGGACACAATCAAAAGCACATAACACAATGAAATGAGTGAAGCATAGTAGTTAGATACGGTAGGGGGATTAAAGGGAGTTTAAGTACGTATGTGTACGGTATATCGTGTATCATTTGGCAAACTAATTAAAAAAAGTCAATACGTGGGAAAAAAAACGTTACATTCAAAATACAGACATTCATGTTTAAAAAGGCTTAAATTTGAAACTTTTGTAGCAAAAATCATAAAAGTCAAAGGAGCTCCATGTTCTTCTGACAAAAGTTCAAATAAGATACAACAATGTGCAATTTATATGTCTAGTACGTGTTTTTTTAAGATACAACAATGTGCAATTTATTCGCGTTTTAACTAACTATGGAGTAAAGAATAGAGAAAAGAACATATATACTTTTTGATGTTGCTAAGCCATCCACAGTGAGAAGGGTGAGGAAAAATGAGGAAGAAAGACAGAAAAAATGTGAGGGATCCACAAATGTTCACCATTTCCCTGCTGATTAACAATGTGTTATGTGGAGTTTAATGCAATAAAAATAAGAGGTTTATCAGAGGATTTTTGGGTGTGTTCGTAAGATTTGTGCACCTGGTCTGGAGTACGTACGTAGTCTACTGTCTACGTACCCACAGAAATGAGTTGTGGAAGAGTTGAAAAAATAGTGATTGACTTGACTATTATGGTTATGGCCTTTTAGGAGATATGCTTACTTTTTTTGGAAGGTTTGAAAGAGAGTAATTTACTTGATGGAAGATACGAAGTTTGTTTACTTTTCTGGAAAGTTTCGCAAGATATTCGAGTTTGTGTTCTTGTGATTTTATATTTTTAATATATTCTTAAATTTGAAATGATATTTTATCTGCTTCCTTCTAATTATTGAATTATTTAAAACTATGATCAAAACCTTAATAATGTTAAATTTTTCGTTATCTCTTAATAACAAAAAAAATTCTTTTTGTCTATACAAACAAGCAAAGATCTCTAATATGAATTAATTTTCAATCTTTTTCTTATTATTTCTATAATTTTTTTTAATTTTTCATAAAGTTTTTCATCAAGCTTTAAAATAAATAAATAAAGTATTTTATTTTTACCAAAATATTTCTTATTTTGAATTGCCAAATCAATAATCTTTTTATATAGAAAACTATTAATATCTCATTTTTTTCGTAGTTTTCATATTTTCTCGATCTAATTACAACGAATTTGAGTGCCATTTGAAAAAAATTCTTCAAAATAGAACTTTCAACGGAAATTTCATGGTGTACCCTTGAACTTTGACGTAATGCATCATGCACCCCCCGTTTTAAACAAAGTGTAC
>CAAKMY010015154.1:0-21368 GCA_901111285.1 Corrigiola litoralis
ATGACTATATTTTATCCTATATATATTGCAAAGAATTTTGAAGTAAAAGCTACATATGAATAGTGCCCAAAAGTGAAATGGGAAGAACAAAAAGAAACGGAGGAAGTATCTCATATCCTAAACTTTTGGTCCCAACACAAACATAAACAATTAAACAGGGCGAAGAGAGCTATATGAACCAAAATAATTACCAAATGTCTTTTGTACACGATTATGAAGGTGTAATATCAACAAATTTAACTAACTACACAACACGATAATGAACATCATTAGTTTTGTATTGGCACATTCTTTGAAAATCACGATGTTTTGAATTAAGTCTATATTCGATAAAATTGTCTGAAAAGATAACTAAAAAGTGAAAAGGTACCTGAAAACTGAAAAAGGTTACTGGAAATTTAAGATAACTGAAATTTTAGATCACGGAACTCATATAGCTTACAATTTTAGGTAGCTAAAATACGTTTCAAATAGTGTTTTCAAACAAACTTAACATTTAAGTTACCAAAGTTTTTGGTCAAATGAGGCAATCTAGACAAATAAGGTGATTGAAATGCCTTACAAAATACAGTCTAAGACTAATGATATAAATGAATATGTAAATCTAATCAAAAGGCATGAAACTAATTAATATAAGGTCATGTTCTCTTCACATGAATTCCAGTGAGTTTCAGTTCCTTTCAGTTCTCTCCAGTTGGTTCAAGTTCTTTCAAGTTCTCTCCAGTCTCTTTCAGCTCCTAATAGTTCCTTCTAGTTGTCTTCGGTTTCTTTCAGTTCTCTTCAGTTAATTCCTTCGATTTTTCAACTTATTGCAGTTCCTTCCTGTCTTCTTCGGTTCCTTCCAATTCTTTCAAGTCCTCTACAGTTCCTTCTAGTTCTCTTCTGTTTCTTCCAATTCTCTCAAGTTCTTTCCAGTTATTTTCTGTTTTCTCCAGTTCCTTCCAGTTCAGTTCAGTGCACTTCTGCGAGTTTCAACTGAAGAGAACATGGCCTAAGTTTGTACAATGCATAATGCTCATTATACATGTGATTGTTATTGAGTTGCTAAAGTCATTCATAGTTCTTAATATACATTATCGATTCTCCATACATATGTTGAACAATTCCTTGAACTATTTCAATCCGAAGTAACCCAAACTGATATACTCAACTTATATGGTCCACTCAATCTTGCAATTGCCAATATGAGTGTGGCAGATTAACAAAATCAAAATGGCTTTTGCTATTTTTTATCTCTCACTATAAATAAAAGAAATAAGTGTAAAGGAAATCAAATTCGTGATCTCATTGCTTTCATGTATAATCTAAAATTTTCAAATGCAATATGCGCGTAAGACATGAGTCCATATACATACCAAAATGGATATATTGTAAATGTTGTACCTATCAGATTGTGCGCTGGTTATATAGTGTTAATAGAAAATCTTCACATAAATCATTATAAATATAGTTGTGATTTACTAATTTGTTCAATTGTACTGATTTTTGACCAACATATTTCCAAGTGTATCATAAAAGAAGATCAACCTTCATTTTAATGAATCGCATCAAAACGGATTCTGTCTATCATATAACTTTTGATTTTGTACTTTCTTTTTGATGGTATGAGCAACATCATTGCATATGTTTGCTCTATATATCTGCTCAATCTCCTTAAGAAAATCCAATTCATTAACTCATTCAGTTTTACTTATTTGTTTTTTGTTGTTATTGTTCTTGTTACAAACACTCTTTTGCTACATATTTTTATACTTTTTGTTGAAAGCGGTCTACTATCATGTCTACGATGGTTGGATATGGCACACATATCGAAAAAAGATATTCTGCTTTGATTGTAGATGATTGTGCTTTGATTAGAAATGTTGAACAAACTATGTTAAAGAAATGTGGATTTAGAACTAAGACTGCGGAAAATGGTAAAGAAGCAGTTGACATTTTTACTGTTGGTAACTCTTTTGATGTTGTTCTGATGGACATGGAAATGCCCGTAATGAATGGAATTCAGGTATTTCTTTTTATGCTACCTCATGTGAGCTTCATTTAGTTGATTTCATTATGATTAATCTATCGAAGATCCATTGATACTCATAAATATGGTTACCCTTCACTTATGTTTATACCACTTTTCTTTTTCATAACTACTCATTGGTTCGCAAAATTTACTAAAATCTTTACCAAAACTTACATTTCAATCTTAAATAGTTGAGACTAAATCGTTATTAGAGACTTGAATGTTATACCTTTTTAACTTTCATATCTAGTTGTACTTATAATGTTTATATTGATTTTTTGTTTGTCTTTTTATTCAAGGCCACCATGGAGTTGCGAGCTATGGGAGTAAGGAGCTTAATTTTTGGAGTAACAACTTCTAACTCAAAGTCGGATATTCAAGCATTCATTGAAGCAGGTTTAGATGAATTTATAGAGAAGCCTTTAAAATATGTAAATATTGACAAAATACTTGAGCGTCTACCGTGAACAACCATTCAATGATAGATATGTATGGTTGAAACATGGCTCGACTTTGTTATAGCTCCATATATTTCTTGTAGTTGTTCATTAGCTTTATACAAGTATAAACACAAAAGAAAAGAAGAGATTTTTTTCACAGTAATTCAATTGAACTATGATTGCACATAGAGAACAATGTTCTCGACTCGAGAACGACTTGATTAAATTGTACCACGAAGTTCAAACGATCATACCTCTCTGTTCGATTATCGAAATGAAGCGTGTGATATACCGTTGGAAAGCTAACATCCTGAAGTTTACTCTTTATTTAGAATCACGACAAATATCTTATATTTTATTGGACAAGACTTATTAAAGTTGATCCAATGCTTTTCCTCTTGCTTTTCTTCTCCAAATTAAATCTTCTCCTTTTTGCTTTATTTCATCGCGGGAGACTTCCAACACCTCAAATAACACTTTTTCGACTTTTATCTTTTTATTATTGGTCACATCAATAAATTCTTAACACCGCTATATGAGCAATGACCTAGCATAAACACCCTTGGACTTCAATAATCACATAAAACACTAGAAATGCCAACTTCAAATACAAATAAGAATAGTAACATGCATAGTGACATCCAAAAGGGCTTCGAAATAGAGTACTATATATGTGGCCACACTACAAATACGTGTGTATCACTAATATAAAATAACACAATTATTTTTCAAGTAAGTGTTTGAAGCTCGATAAACTCAAACATTGACACATTCATACTTAATAATTAGAAGTCTAAAGACATTTCATTATTTACCAACTGTATGCGGGAACGATTGACTACGAGCCATTTTGAACACCATTTTTCCTCAAATTAAAATATATGAATAATTTGTAATTGGTATTCATCCATAAACTTAACCCTAAATAAGTATGGAGTAATAGCTTTTGCTTAAATGTCTTACATGTTTGTTGATTTTTTTTTATTAATTTTTCACTTGATTATATGGAAACAATTATTACCAATATATCTTTAACTTTTGTGAATGGGTTAAAAAAAATATTACTAAATATAATACATGACCAAAATAGGTACAGTGACCTAATACTTATGTTAATTCCGCCATTAAAAAGGAATATTTTAAAAAAATGATTTAACATTTCGCTCATCTCCAACTAATAATCACCATTCGATTTATATATAATCCAATTTTTCGTGTTAAAAAAGAAAAAAAATTGTTAATGTTTTATGATTGTCCCCTTTTGCCACTTTTGGAAAAATCACCAGATGTCATCTCTCCTACCCGTTTCTCCTACAACCCTTTGCATCCCCACCCCCCAACCAAAGGCTTAGGTGAAAAGATGTCGCGATACTAAGTAGATGATGGAGGTGGAAGGTGGGTAGAGGGTTGGAGGTTGCTATTGAGGCGAGGGTGGGGGTAGGGGGTATGAAAAATAAAAGAGTTGATTTGCGAGGAAACATGAGGGGTAAGGACCGGGTTGCGGAGGGGAAGGGAAGGAACATCATATAATAGTTAAAAAAATCTTTTTTAGTTGTCATGGACCATTAGCGTGACAAAATGTAAAAGCATTGGATTACTTATATATTAATTTAAAGTTGTATATAAGTTGTTTTTTAAATAAAAGAAAGGTGGGGTTATTAGTTGAATATGAGCAAATTGTAGGATTATTCTTACTAATTTGTATTTATATTATAAGATGGCGTAATTGGAATATAAATCATCTAAAAGAGACAGTTTAACTAAAACTTAAACTTAGACCCAAACATAAGTCATGTTTAGATAAAGTTATCGATCATGTCGCTTTTCAGTCGTAACTTGCTGGTTTTTTCATCATCATGAGAGGAATCTACCCAATTCCAAAAGGATCCAGTGAGACTAGGAGCTTCCCAACAAGAGTAAGTTTAATCCAAAAATCCTACTTCTACAATTTGTAGGTTATTGAAAAAGACATTGTGGCCTTGTGGAGAAGAAAGAAACTCTACCCTCTATCCAACCATATCAAATTAAAATAATCATTTTCTATTAGAAATCAACAAAATGCTTGTGTAAGAGAACAAAAGTGGAATATAAGCAATTTGAAAAAGACCGTATACTTTCAACCTCAAATTAGACCGAAACTTAAACTAAATTATTATAAAAGGAAGCAAGACATCCAAATTATTAATAATTACTTTATATTAAAATAATACTCCGTACTATAACAATGACTATTTTATATAAAACGGTCTAATTTTAACGTAAACTTAAACAATCACATGAAATACATTTCCAAAAATGAGTCCCGATACATAAAAATAATGTGTACCAAATTTAAATGTACACAAATTCCCCACCAAAATAAAGCAAACATAAACCCCTCCGCTATTCCCTCCTCTTGTCCCCAATTTTTCTTAACTTACAAAAATAAATATAAAACAAAAATAAAAGAAAAATAAAAACCCTCATTTTTTAGCAAACCCTAATTTTGCATGCCGGATTGTCGCCGGAGATGTCCCCGCCGGCGACCTCCGCCGACCCCAATAACCAAAATGGTACCTTTAGCACCGGGCCCACCTTCCCGGGTTTGGGCCGGGCCGGGGTTAGGCCCAGGCCCAAGCCCAGGTTGGTCAAGCTCCGGAGGTGCTCCAAGCCGCCGGCGCCGGCGGTGATTAATCCGTTTAAGTCAGTATGTTCTGAAATTAATGGTGGTGGTGTTAGTAGTGGTGGTGGTAGTAATGTTGTTGGTAGTAATTTGAGCTTTGTTTTCGGGGTTTCGGGTTCGAGTAATTGCAATGGTAGTAACAGTAATGTTTATGATGATGGTAGTAATAGTAAAGTTTATGATGATGGTAGTAATATTATTGATAATGGTGGTGAGTTAGGGAATGGTTGTGGAAGTAGCAGTGGTCATAATGTTAAGGAAGGTTTTAGCTTTGGTGGGAAATTCGGTGAATTGGGTTCGAGTGGGGTGGTGCAGAAGGAAGGTTTTACCTTTGGTGGGAAATTCGGAGAATTGGGTTCGAATGGGGTGGTGGAGAAGGAAGGTTTTAGCTTTGGAAAACCCGAGGAACTGAGTTCGAATGGGGGAGTGCAAAAGGAAGGTTTTAGCTTTCGGAAACCTGAGGAATTGAGTTCGAGTGGGGTGGTGGACAAGGAAAGGGTTAGCTTTAGTGGGAAATTTGAAGGATCAAATTCGAGTGGAGTGGTGGAGAAGGAAGGTTTTAGCTTTCGGAAACCCGAGGAATTGAATTCGAATGGGGTGGTGCAAAGGGAAAGTTTTAGCTTTGGTGGGAAATTTGGAGAACCGAGTTCATTTGGGGTAGTACAAAATGAAGGTTTTAGCAGAAAACCGGATGAATTGAATTCGAATGGGGTAGTGCAAAATGAAGCTTTCATCTTTCGTGGAAAACCTGAGGAAACGAGTTCGAGTGGGGTAGCGCGGAAGGAAGGTTTTAGCTTTAGTGGAAAACCGGAAGGATTGAGTTCGAGTGGGGTAGTGCAGAAGGAAGGTTTTAGCTTTAGTGGGAAATTGGAGGAATCGAGTTTGAATGGGGTGGGAGATTTGGTGTTTACATTTGGTGCTGGTGTTGGTGATCAATGTGGTGTTAGTAGTGGAAAATGTGGGGTGAGTGGGGAGGGGTTCGGGCTTTCGGAGGAGATGAGGAAGTTGAATATTGAGAAGAATGAGAAGGGTGGTTTTAGTGGAGTGATAGTGGAAGAAGGGAGGAATGGGGATGTGGCGAATGGTGGGGAGCAGGTTTTTGTGTTTCAGAGTGGTAGGGTAGGTTCTGGTGGGACGAATGGCTGTTCTGTGCCGATCAGAAGCGAGGCGAATGGTACGAGTTTGAATGGGACCACCCAAGGGTCGCATTCTGTCAAGGATGATGTCTTTGTATTTGGTAGCTCTGGGAAATCTGCTATTGCAGGTGATTTCCCATCATTTGGTTTTCAGGCCGCAGTTAATGGAGTAAAAGCGAAAGAAGATGTTTTTCGAACTTCATACCTTTTTTCTAGCTTAGGTGCTGAAGTAGGTGGTCAAAAACCTGAGGCTTGCACAGCTGGTGAGGAGAAGGTGGAGTTTAGTTCTGAAAGTGCATTTGAGGGAAATGGGGCATCTTTTCCGGAGTTTAAATTGTCTGATTTTGATGCCCCCCTGTCCTTCTCAGCAAATCTGCCTGGTGGGTTAGGTGGAAAGCTAGATTCTAGTGTAAGAACTCGAGGTTTAAGGGAGACATTTTCTAAGAAAACAAAGGGCAAATCAAAGCACTCCAAGCTCACCAAGCAGCAAGGTATACAGGATCCCCAATCTGGTAAAAACAGTACTGAAGACCAAGAAGCTTATTCGCCCATGGATTTTTCTCCTTATGAGGAGACCACTGCAGAAAACGATGTGCCCCTTAGTGGCCATCAGGCCACTGGTGAAGCTGATGTAAGAAGTGGAATTTTATCTGCCATGTACACAGAATCAGAACCGAAGCAGGTTTTTTCGACCAATGGACAGGGTTTTAGTTCAACTGATTCTAAAACCACCTTCAGCACAAACATTAGTGGCCTTGATGGTATCGGGGCCCAGTTTTCATTCAGTACAGGAGAGGAGAAGATTGCATTCACTACATCAGAAACTGTTCAGAAACATGTCTCTTCTGCACAACGCCAGCAGAAAAAGAAGTACCGTTTGAGAACTGCTCCTGCGGCTAATAGAACATCAATGGCTCGAGATTCTTCCTTCGATGGTACTCCTCGTTTCAGTAAGAATCAAGGTCAAAGTGGAAATGCCGGTGTCTCTACTAGCAAGGGCAAGTACGTAGCCAAAGGAGACAGGGAGCAGGGTTCTGAATCTCTGCCTGCATTCAGCGCGGCTGAAAAGGCTTGTGATAAGTGGCGAAGGAGGTATTTATTTTATGTTGAAGTGTCGAGGTTAACTATTCATGCGAGTCTTTTTATCGGAGTTCCTGATTTTTTTGGTGCAGTAGCTATTGTTTGTTCAAGCTGTTGATGATTTGTATACTTTGTTTCAGGGGGAACGAAGCATATGAAAAAGGTGAGCTCTCGGAAGCTGAGGACTTCTACACTTTTGGTGTGAATTGCGTCCCTCCTGCTGTTACATCAGGTGTTGCTTTCACACCTCTTGTGCGTTGTTACAGTAACCGTGCTGCAACCAGAATGGCTCTTGGTAGGGTGAGAGAAGCCATACAAGACTGTCATATGGCTGCTAAGCTTGATCCTACTTTCCATAGAGCAAAGATGAGAGCTGCAAAGTAAGTCTTACTGTTTTGACTTATCTTCCTCTTCCTTGAGAACTGCAGTTAGATGCCTTCTTTCTCTGTTTTGAATCTTTTGATCATCATATATTGATACATCTCTAATAAAAACAACATTATACACTCAGTATACGGATACTAACTGCTGGTAATTTTGGGAGGTACCAGTTGAGGCTGGCACCTTCCTCCAAGTTTGTTTATCTAGTTTATGATAAAACATAAATGGTTGTAAGTGAAGTTGGTGTGACAAGGCTGGCTATCGTAGATTAAGAAGCAGTTAGGATGTAAGCCCTTAATCTGTTGCTGGGAGATTCACAATACAAGAATGAAGGCAATTCAATTTGCCTCTGTCAGTTTGACTTGAATTCCATGATACTGTTCCTTTGACGTTGGAAGTTGTGAAGTTTCCTTTGAGTCAGTCATCTTGGTTGTTTCCTATCGTTCCTGAGTTTGTAGTTGTTGCCCATTCTATATTCTGAAGTTCCTGCTAGCAAAATCTTAAAATTTGATGTACTATACTTGAATTGGGCCTTAAGATTTGGTGTTAAGTATAGATTGGTTGCATTGCTGCTTACTACTACAGTGCTACTCCCACTCTATTCCCTCTCTCAATATTTTTCTGTTTTGGCAGTTGTTATCTGCAGTTGGGCGAGTTGGAGATAGCCATGAAATGCTTTCGTGACTGCATGGACTCAGCAGCTAATTTGGCTTGTCTGGATAGGCAAGTGATCCTTTTAGCCTCCGAGGGGGTTCAAAAATCCCAGGTAGATTGCTTAACTTCTTTCACTAGAGCTGTCTAACATTTGAGTTTCTTTGTGATCCATTATGCTCATAATACCTGCAATATGGGGAGATCATTTAGGGATGACTCTGTAGAGAGTTATACTAATTTGTTACTCATACCACTGCTAAATTATTGTTCTGTTATTGCGTTTTTAGCAGACCAGTCCTGTTACTTTTTGCTAACTCTCATTTTGTTTGGAATCAATTGGCTGTCTTTTCAGGAGCCAATTTAGTCAATTATCGGTGACATGTCAGATTCAAGTTCGATCTTTGCTCATTAGAATTTTTTGGAGGATACCTTGGTGATAAAAGTTTTTATACAAGTAGCTCCTGTTAGAAAACCAAACATGGAAGTCATAGGCACCTATGTGACCCAAAAAACGTAATCGAACTCAATAATGTGATTAATAATAATCAAGGAATGGAACCAAAAGGCAAACATGAGAAGACCTATTTTAAAGAACAGAACACCTCTTAGCTGACCAGTGAAAATCTTTCTTACCTTTTGCATCATAATTGTTGGTTAAAACTTAAACCGGTCGTTATATATGAAAGGCTGTCGTTTTCTTGCTCTAACCCGGCTTCTTTTGGAACTTCAGAAAGTGATTGATTGTACCAATCGCTCTGCCGAACTTTTGAAACTCAGGACATCTGAAGCTGCAGCCAGTGCCTTGGATTCAATTGTTGAAGCAATGTCAATCAGTATATACTCCGAGGAACTAATCGAAATGAAAGCTGATGCGCTTTGCTTGGTATGGTGGATCTTTCACATCTAGTTTAGTCTAGTTGTGTTCTAGTGTGTACAATTATTCATCTGCCCATGGTTTTTATTGCTTGCTGTCTTTTGCCTTTCTTCTTTCAGTTACGGAGGCATGACGAAGCAATAACACTGTCCCGACAGACACTTGAATTTGCTGAAAAGAATTTCACTGTAGCAACTCCTGGTGACGTTGAAGCTAATGGTTCTTGTTTGAATGTGCGCCTATGGAGGCACCGCATTTTACTTAAGTGCCACTTTCATCTAGGGAAACTCGAGGTTGCTCTTGATCTTATAGAGAAGCAAGAGTAAGTAAAATCTGTGACCCATCCTCTAGCGGATCTCATTATGTAATGCTCTCCAAGTAGATCTCAGTTTAATAGTTAATCAAATTTTTTGATGGTAGGCTTCGCTTACCATATTTATATTATGCTTTTTTCTACATGCTGAAAAGGACTTCTTTCTTTGATTAGGTCTGGAGACAAAACACAGGAACAATCAGATCAGTTAGCTGTCACTATACGAGAGTTAATAAGACAGAAGGTCTGTGTTCATATCTCCCCCTCATGTTGACCTTACTATGGTTAACTGTCATATACCCATACCCAGCATTCTTGTACTGTTTTTTCATGTGGGTACATTATGAGGGATATCAGTTGCCGACTTGTGAACTCTATGAATGTTTTCAAATCTGTATCTCCTTGGCCATATTCTTTTGAATAGGTTTATTTTATTCATATTCACAATCACCGATTAGCTGTTTCGTGTCTTTACCAATTGAATATGGTCTTTACATGCGTTCAGTTTTAGCTGCCTCCTGACCTCCTCACGCAGCTAAATAGTGAAAGAAAGATAAGGAGAAAAAATAGATGGGAATAAAAAACAAGCGAAACTAAATCTTTTGCTGATTTACTGCGTCTGTTCTTGCCTTCGGCCAGTTAGCCTGGTATGTGGTAATTTTGAGGTGATTGGATCTGAAACTTATATTCCAGAATCTAGTGGTTCTGAAATGGTGAGCTTCATCAAATGTTTATTTCCTTTTTGCTTGTTTTTGGTGTTTGAGCCTCCTTTCCTTGATATTTAGGAATCATTTGCTGTTCTCTTTGCATATATGTTTCCCTTTGTTATGCATTTTATAGTGTCCATTACTTAGTGTTGTTTTCCTCGAGTGCAGAGTGCTGGCAATACCGCATTTCAGTCTGGAAGACACGCTGAGGCTATTGAATATTATACCTCAGCAATATTGAGTAGTATGGACTCCCGCCCTTTTGCAGCAATATGCTTTTGCAATCGTGCTGCTTCATACCAAGCTATGGGGAATATTGCCGATGCAATTTCAGATTGCAGCTTGGCCATTGCTCTTGATGAAAATTACGCCAAGGTTTGAACAGCTGCCCTTTTATGTTTGTAATTTCTCTGTGATCAAGTGTAATAGGCAATGGGGCCTATAGTTAGTGTTTTGTTTACATTGTTGTCTCAAGCGAGACTATGGGTGTTATGACTCGCTAGGTTTTATTTCCCCGTGGGTTATTTTTTTGGAAAAGGATTCATGTCTAATATGGCCCCAATGGGTGTTGTCTGCACAGTGACTACATGCAATTGAATATGGTCTGTTGCAGCTAACATGATGTGTATTGGGTTTGAAATTAACTTATCCCCTCCTCCCCAGTGTTCGCTTCCTCCATCTTATTTCTCCTTATACCTTCGTCATATTTTTGTTATGTTAAGGTACTTTCATCTCATAAGTGTAGAACTTAATTTTGGGGGGCTGAACTATTGTAAGTGAGCATAGCTGTGGGTACCTTGAGTTCAAATATTGGAGTAATCGAGAGTCTCGAGTGTTATTTTTAAAGTGAAGGTACGCCAATAAAATATAAAGTTTTAAGGGAAGATGATAGAATTTTAGATGCACAAGGCTGGTCGTTGCTGGATTTTCTTCGAGGAGATTTCTCGTGGTTACTGAGGGGAGCTTCTTCTTTTCCCTATTGGCAATTAGATTGTGCAATGATTCTCTGAACAGTAATCACCTGGAAAGTCCTGTAGTAGCCATTAACATAGATTAGGAGGAGACTTTATTAGGGAACAGAAACATGGAGATGAAAGCCATGTAATTATATGTTTTTTTTTGTTTGAAGTAACTTTTTTATGTCATTGTTGTACCAACATCGTGAAACTGTAATTTTTAATCATATGGAATCATTTCGTGACAACACATGTATTGTATTATTCATGTAAACCTTTCAGGTGTGATCTCAATGTTTTTGGTACTTGTAATTGCCATCAGCAACTCCCTTTTTTTATTTTTTTTTATAATTGTTTCATGTGCTTGTACAGGCAGTTTCTAGAAGAGCAACTTTGCATGAGATGATTAGGGACTACAAACAAGCTGCCGCTGACCTCCAGAGACTGTCATCTCTTCTTCAGAAACAATCTCTTGAGAGAACAAAACAATCTGGTTCTGGAAATGGGAAAGAGTTAAGGCAAGTCCAGCATCGGCTTTCCACGATGGAGGAAGAAGCAAAGCGAGAAGTCCCGTTGGACTTTTACCTCATTTTGTAAGTGCTTAGCCTCGGATACTCCAGTATTTTGTTATCTTGTACTCCTTGTACCAGTAGTTCTTCTGGACGAGCACTTGTAGCTTTTGTATATTCCTCAAGGACTGTAGTTGAAGTAGATTTTTGTTTTATTTGCCCAAGCTCTAGAGATGCCAAGTTCTTTTCATCCTCTCTTAGCAGAACATGATTTCTTGGTGTGTCTACTTTTGTAATATCACAAATGTCTTTGTAGGGGTATTAAAAAATCTGATTCAGCATGTGAGATCAAGAAGGCTTACCGGAAGGCAGCACTTAGGCATCACCCTGACAAGGTACAATTATGTCAGCTATTTTGAATATGTGGTATAAGAGCATAGTGATTAGATTTAGTCAAGTTACGGAGTAGTTGCTGAGTTCTATTCTTACACTTTGATCCCATTATATACTGTCATCTACTAAATTTTGCTGATCTTTTCTACTTACATAGGCTGGTCAGTCCCTTGCAAGAAGTGATGTTGGGGATGAAGGGCGTCATTGGAAGGACATTGCGGAGTTAGTTTACAAGGACTCCGACAGGCTGTTTAAAATGATTGGTGAGGCATATGCTGTTCTTTCAGATCCCACAAAGGTATTTACTTCTTTCAGTCATTCTGAGTTTTAACATTGCTGAAGCTATCCATAGCGTATTTGTCCGTAGGCAGAGATGACATGCTCTCTTGATTGTAACCGTCCTTAGTGTGTGTCTGTTGATTGGACTTTTGTATTTAATTGCTTGTTGGCCTGACACAAACCTTTTTTTCTCTCCAGCGTGAAGATTATGATCATGAAGAGGAAATGAGAAAAGCTCTAAGAGAGAGTAATAATATCCGAAGCAGTCCGAGGAGACAGTCGTACTATAATGGTGAAGGCTTTCCATTTGACAGGAGCAGTAATAGGCGGCATTGGCAGGACAGTTACAGAACATACACCTACTCACATAAACGATGGTAGATGATATTGCCTGCAGATAACCTGAGCTTTCCTGCCAAGATAGAAGAGCAGGCTGAAGATGTGCCATCTCAACTCTGCCTGCCTGCCTGACTGCCTGACTGCCTGCCTGAGGCTTAGTCTCAATGACGTGTAGACCATCTCCGCCAGGAAATACAAAAGTTCAAAGTTGCGGTACTCTATGAGCTTCATGTACCTGATTCTGTCAGATCATCTCTCATGGGTTCTGACCAATAGCTCCTTTACAGTCTTGGAGCTCCAATATTGGTGTTTGTTGATAGATGAATTTCAGGAGAGATTGGGTCTGCACTGTGCAAAGTTGACACCTGGAAGGCTGGAACTACAAGACACTCGAAGATGAAGATGGGTTGTGTGCACCATGTTTTTGCAGACTGGTGAGTGGTGGATGTTTTTTCTTCCCGGAAAAATGAATATGGCAAGGAAATAAATGCAATTCTGAAAGTGAATGGAGCAGTGCTCCACCAATTTTTGCTTTGTACAGATTACATATTGTAGAAGAATCCTTAATGTATGTCGGTTATATAGATCCTGTCCTATTTTCAATGGACAGTGCGGGGCTTGTTCTTTGTTGCACATTGTTCATGTATTTGCACTTTGTACCAACTACAGAAATCATTGCAAAATTAGTACAAATTTTTTATGTGAAGTTGATACTCTCTTGTTATATCAAATCTTTTTGTTCCGAGATCGTAGATGGTAAAAATGCATATTTTCATACACCGGTGCACATCTTTGTAGACGGCGAGGAGAGTTTCAGCAATCAAGAACAAAGAGTATTGGGTTGGTACTACAATTTCTCAACTTCAACATAGAGAACTCATCTTGACTAGATCCTAACCAATTGATCGGACCTAGGTTCGAAATTGACCAGACCTGAAACCGATTGAGAGTTACCATATCTAAAAGACCCGAAAAGTTGTAACTCTGATATCAACCCGAGTTGACCCGAAACTAATTCAACCTGAACATGACTTGACCTGAAATAGATCCCTAACACAAAATTAATTGAACTATAGTTGATTCACATCAAAAATCATGAAAACTTTGTTTTATATTGCAGATGTTTAGTAGTTTCTAACATTTAATATAGAATGTTAAATAAAGTATTATTAAATTCATATTATAGTAGAGATTAACTCGACTCGAAATAATTTGACTCAAATTTACCCGATCCAACTCGTTAAAATAAATGACCCAGCGTAACCAGAACACGACACGACACGACCCGAGCCCGATGTGACTCGACCTAAGTTGACATGACCCAAAAAACGACCCGTCTCACCATACAAAACCCAAGCGCACTATTTACCGTTGGTGTCGTGCTTTCAATCGTGTCACTTTTTACGAGCCCTAAGTGACGTTCTGTCCCAACCCAAAACCAAGGTTAATACCGTGAGACCGTCTCATCCAAACCCTCGCAAAATAAAGACAAAATAGGACTACTAGTAGTAACATAGGACAGTCTCACCAGTGCCATACAAAACCCTAGATTGGCATCACCAGTGAGGTAGCAGTAAAGCTCGAAACCCTAAAAATGGCGGAATACGACCTGACCCCACGGATAGCACCGCACTTGGACCGCCATCTGGTCTTCCCTTTATTGGAGTTCCTGCAGGACAGGCAGCTTTACTCGGAGGAGCAGCTCCTCAAGGCCAAAATCGACCTCCTTAACAATACCAACATGGTCGATTACGCTATGGACATTCATAAGAACCTCTACCGCTCTGAGGATGTTCCTCAAGGTTGGGGTTTTTTGAGAAAGTTGTGGTTTTTGTGGGTTTTGTTGAGTTGATTGTTGGTTTTTAGGGTTTTGTGGAATTAGTTGTTGGTTTAATAGGGTTGTCTGGAATTAGTTTGATTTGTTGGGGTTTGGTTGATTTAAGTGCTGATTATTTAGGGTTAGGTTGATTTTAATTGTTGTTTTAGTTGTTTATTTTTTAGGGTTTTGTGGAATTAGTTGGATTCTTTAGTGTTTTGTTGATTTAATTGATGATTTTTTTTTATGGTTTGTTGATTCTTAGGTTTTTTGGATTTAGTTGGATTGCTAGGGTTTTGTTGGTTTACTTGTTGGTTTAATTGTTGATTTAATTGATGATTTAATTGTTGATTTGTTTGTGGTTTGTTGGTGTAGAGATGGTGGAGAGGAGGGTGGAGGTTGTGGCGAGGCTGAAGGCATTGGAGGAGGGGGCGGCGCCATTGGTGTCGTTTCTGCAGAATGAGGATAAGGTTCAGGAGTTGAGGGCTGATAAGCAGTATAATCTCCACATGCTCAATGAGCGATATCAGGTGAGGCGAGGTTTTCGATTTTGCTTGTCGATTGATTCAAGTTAGTGTGTGATTGTACTGTTGTAATGGGCTGATTATTAGTTAGTGTAAGCGCCGTTGGGTTGAATTGGTGGTTTCTCAATTCGCTTGTCGTATGTTCAATGATTGATTAGCTTGGGTGATTGTTGGAGTGTATCTGTATTGTTCGCTAATATATTGCTAGAGACCTAGCGTAAGCAACATTGGGTTGAATTGTTTTTTCTTTTTCGGTTTCTGTTGTAGGGAATATATCGTTGCTTGTCGAATTTCTGTCTGTCTAGTTCATTTAAAAAGCTAGTGTGTATTTGTATAGTCATAATTTGGTGATTTGTAGTTAATGTAAGCACCATTGGGTTGAGTAGGTTGAGTGTCATGAATTTGGTTGGAATCGCTAACGATGTAGTTGAGCTTGTCGGTAAAGTTGGAAGCTTTTGACTTTTCAGTAATAATCATTATTTTTCTCCAGATATTTTGAATTGTGATTGTGATAAAATGACTGTGTAAGTCTTGGCTTGGGTTTCCTATGGGTAGTATGACTTATTTCGGTGGGTGTGGTTTTTCTGGTATTGTAGAGAAGTCTGCTCTTTTTGTGGAATTTGGTCCCAAAAAGTTGTGGTTCTTTAATTGTCAAGTTTGGGTGATCAACTTGATTCCTAGCCGTGGTTACTCTGCCTTAGGTTCTATTGAGTGCTTACAATGGGTTTCTTTGGGTGTTGATTAAAGAGTGGCTGAGGTCAAGAGTCAGCTATAGCATTGTATTTGGTTTTATTCTAGAATAATCGAGTTTTGATCATGACGAATTGCTCTTAAGGCGTATTTTTCTATGACTTCCATTGAGGATAGAAACTTATAGTATTTGAGAGTTATAGGTTGGTGATAGTATTAATGCAACATATCAGAACCATTGATAGCTGCTGAATGGTTGGCAATTTCATTGTTGGTTATTGAGGTTTAAATATGATTTGTTTGTGTACTGATTATCTTTGGTGGTGTTTTTTTATCTACATGAATTATGCTGCCCTTGCCTCTGTGTGGGTTTATGGCTTATATTGATACTACTTTTCGTTAATGTTGAATCAGATTGGCCCAGATCAGATAGAGGCACTGTATCAGTATGCAAAATTTCAATTTGAATGTGGGAATTACTCTGGTGCAGCGGACTTTCTTTATCAGTACAGAGCTCTGTGTACTAATAGTGAGAGAAGCCTTAGTGCATTGTGGGGAAAGCTTGCTGCTGAAATGTTGATGCAAAACTGGGATGTTGGCCTTGAGGAACTGAACAGGCTGAAAGAGATCATCGATTCTAAGGTTTGTTTCACTGTTCTTCTCTACTTGTTCGGTTGAGGTTCTATTCATTGTGTCGTCTGCTTGCTGATTGGCTATTCATGGTGCAGGCTTTCTCATCGCCTTTAAACCAGGTTCAGAGCAGAATTTGGCTTATGCATTGGAGCTTATTTATCTTTTTCAACCATGACAATGGCAGGACTCAGATCATTGACTTGTTTAATCAGGACAAGTGTGTTACTTTCACTCATCTCTTCATTTTTTATCTTCGATTTCTCTTTTTTTTTCTTGTCCTTTTCTGTTTGCTTATTGTGGCTTGGGAGGGTTACGGCCAGTGTTGACAAGGAGATAATATATCTTTCAAAATGAATGCATACTCAGATGAGAAGTGAATTTACATGTGTAGTCACAGCTCATTTAATTTATGCTGTTATTTTCTCTCTTTTTTATACATTAACAACAACAGAGCCGTAGTCCCAACAAAAATTGAGGTCGGGTAGACTCTAAACAACAATCTTTTTCCTCAGTCTTTTTGCTCACAGTATTTTTTTTTACTAATATACGCTATGTTGTATTTTAATCTCTTGGATATACTTAATACCTTCAGTCTTGCTCTGTGCTGTTCTGTTTTGTGACCCAATTTTTAGTTTGTGGCAGAAACTTTGGCAATGTATGAATTTGATGGATAATTCTTTTTCCTGCAGGTATCTAAATGCTATCCAAACTAATGCTCCTCATCTTCTGCGTTATCTTGCCACTGCATTCATAGTCAACAAGAGGAGAAGGCCTCAGTTCAAGGAATTCATCAAGGTCATCCAGCAGGAGCAATATTCTTACAAAGACCCAATCACTGAGTTTTTGGCATGTGTATTTGTCAACTATGACTTTGATGGGGCACAAAAGAAGTTGAGGGAATGTGAAGAAGTAAGTACGTCCCTCACTAGTGCTTGGTTTGTAACTTGGTATATAATCAACGACTTTTCCCTGCATCTCTTATCTCCTCGGGTAGTTAATAGTGAGCAACTGAGGGTAGTTAGGGAGTACCCCCAAGGCCCCGACCCAACCACACCACACAATTACAAACACACTCAAAGAAAAAAAGGAACCCAAACTGAGGGTTATACACTTGTACCCTTCGATCTGGCATAGACTGTGCAACTGATCCACAACAGCTTTAGTTTATTTGTAAACCCTTTTAAGTGCTATTTTAATTCACCTAACTTTATGTTTGACCCTTTCAAGTTTTAAGCTAATATTATTTGTAAACCCTTTTCAGTGCTATTTTACAATTCTCATTTCACGGGCATATCACTTTTTTCAGGTTATACTGAATGATCCATTCCTTGGAAAACGAGTTGAGGAAGGCAATTACACTACTGTTCCCCTAAGGGATGAGTTCCTTGAAAATGCTCGGCTTTTTATTTGTGAAACCTATTGCAGGATACATCAGCGGATTGACATGGGGTATGTTCTTGCTTAAGGACTTTTTTTTCCTGATCCTTATGATCTAGATATAGTAGCGAAGACAAAATAATGCTGCACTTTGCGTACTGGTTTTCTGCAGTATATTGTTGTTTATTTTCTACAAAGTCTAAGGTCACAAATGATACTTAGACTACCATCAAATGGCAAAACAAGGAAGTCAAAGGGGAAGGCAGTGGTGGGTTACGGCTAATATTCTGTGTTTTAATGACTAGAGAATAGCTGCCATAATTCTATTCTAATATGTTTATATAAAATAGAAAGTTACTGCTGAAGTAACCAATAACACACCTGAAATTATCTGTAGGATCAGTGGCTTTTGCATTGAAATGCTCTGCAGTTTTTGGGTATTGGATCAGTATTGATGTATGCATCGTTTATTCTCTCAATGGCTCCTATCCCCTCCCAAAGATTTCATAAACAATTCCCCTCTTAAAGTCGTAGTTGTCCCACATTGAGTTCAAGAAGTCTGCTCATCTTCATAGACCATATTCTATGTTTTTGCTATAAACTTCTTGAGCTAGACGTTTTGGACTTGTGATTAAGCAAATTATCACAAAGGCTTTTGAGACTCTCTCTCGAGAACACTGCAGTTCTTTTATGCTTGCGCTTTTTGAACTATTTTTGATCTTTCGATTTTATTGGATTTTTATAATTTGTATATGCAGTGTCCTGGCTGAGAAGTTGAACTTGAGTAATGAAGAGGCAGAAAGGTGGATTGTGAATCTCATCCGCACCTCAAAACTAGATGCTAAGATCGACTCCAAGTCAGGCACCGTTCTGATGGAGCCTAACTACCCTAACGTGTAAGTATAGAACGTCCTTGCTGATTTCCATGCCTCTGCAGATCCTGGTGCTTAGATTTTTTTTCTAACTCAATCCTTGTGCTCTTTCAGGTATGAGCAGCTCATTGATCACACTAAAGCGCTGTCTGGACGAACATACAAACTAGTCAACCAACTTATTGAGCAGGGTCAGCCACAACCAGCTAGATAGTTGTCTTTGAAGGGGGCCTGCTGGGGATTTCTGTACTGTCAGCTTTAATCTCTATTTATTCTGTTATCAAAATTATTTCCAAGCACTGTAGATCTTGTCGTAAAATTTGTTGCATTACTTTGTATCCCATACAACACTTTCTCGGACTAGAAAATGGAAATTTTGAGAGGAAATAGATTTCCTTGGAATCATTCTTTGGTCAATTTAATGTTCTAATGTACATGCAGATTTGTCTGGAGTTCTGTTCCCGATGTTACGATATGGTCCTGAATACCATTGTACGTCTTCTATCATTTCGGTTACATGGATTAGGGGTTAGTGTACACTAATAAAGAAGTTTGAGGATGTTAGTGTTCAGGTTGCTTGAAAACTTGGAGCATAGAACTTGAGTTAGACAAAATCCAGGATATACTAAACTTTAACTAATCCAAAACTCAATAAGACATGACAAAATGAATTTCATTATGAGGCGGTCTGCTCAAAATACATTTCTTCCTTTCGTATTACAATCCACATCGGAATAGCTTCTGGTGACTTTCCTTAAACTCTCCCGGTACTAACTTTGTTAAGTAGTCTAACAAGCATGGGTTAGTTATGGTCAGAAGATTGTTTGGAGCAAATTAATACATCGTGGAGCAACTAGAGTTTGAGATGGCTCATTCGTTTGCCTTCACAATGAACTATACAATATCTAGTTGTTAGTTTTTTCTGTTCTTTTTGTCAGTCTACTTGCTGCCTTGCTGGTTGTGTTTCTTTTTCTTGTTTTTCCAATCAAATACAGTAGTTAAGGAAAAATAAATACTCCTAGAAACTAGGAAAATCTCCTTTAAACCCCTAATCTATCATAATACAAAATCTGATTAAGTTCTAAAGGCATCGAAGACTTGCTAGTAGTGTGCCTCTTAATTCACTTGTCCAGAAACCTAATTTGCTGGTGTTTGAGATTTATTCAGATGATGTACGTAAGCCTGCTCAAGTGCTCAAGAAGTTGTCCAGTATACAGTTCTACTTGACCATTCTTTTTGGTACTATATGCTTTAACCTTAGTTGTCGCTGATGTGAGGAGTATGCTCCAACGAATTTTGGCATCTTCAGACACGACCACTGATGACCATGTTCCGAAGACAACTAACAAGAATTGTGGTCGCAAGAAATTGTGAATAAAGTGGGGGCGATAGACTGATAGTAATTCAAGATAACGATCATATCCCTGATCAAAAGTGGGATGGTGGAAGAGTTGAATTCGAAGGGGAGTCCAGTAAAGGCTCCACGCCATGCACGTTTTCGCAGATTAGTGACTGAGCCAAGGGGATTAATCTCATGTACGAATCTTGATATATCCCACAAAGTAAGGTTGTATCTAGATAAGAAGTCAAGTAGATGTGTGGTCTCAGGATTTGAAGGATGAGTGAAAGAGTTCCAAGTAGCCGAAAGTTGAAGCATCTACATAAAAGTTTTCTTGTATGTACCATTGTGTGATAGAGGCATAATGGAGTTGATTCTCAAGGACAGATTAAATTCTTTCCCACTGATCTGTGGAATAAGTTTATCTGTTCTACCTTAAATTGAACAATTCTTCTGGTGTAGGTTGGTCCTCTCGGCAGGTCTTATAGTTTGCGGAATATAAGAAAAAAAATGCAGCACCTGTCTCTTATTAATTGGATGATATTGTGACATGAATTCACTTTTCTTCCTACGTCCTTTCTCAATGCCATGAACTTTACGAAAGCTAAGCATATGTATACTTCAAATATTACCACAATGTTACCTTGCACCTATAAATAAGCTCCTAGTTCATGCTTCTATCATGAAATTGATGTGCAAGTAACCATAAAACACTCTCTAAAGAACACTCATTTAATAAAACTCCCTATTGCTTAGATTCCTCTATTTTCTCCCTCCCTTATCTTACTTTGAGATTATTATGAGCTACTACTATAACCCATACGACTACGGTGCCCAAGCCCAGGCCCAACCTCAACGGTACTATGATAAATCACATAAATACGAGACCCAATCCAAAGCCCAAAAGTACTATGGCGGATCATATGCACATGCCCAAAAATTCCTAGTTGCTTCTCCAAAACCGGATCATTGGGCCGGTGGGGCAGACTTGGTTGAGAGAATGATTGGGCCAAGCCCAACATTTCCACCCGGGACCGACCCAAAAATAGTTGAATGCTACAACCGGATGGATAGAGATGGAAATGGGGTGATAGATGACAAGGAGCTCCAATCGGTTCTATCATGCATCAACCAACAATTTAGTATTCGAACTGTCCATCTCCTTATGTGTTCATTCACCCATAGCATGAATGAGAGGATAATAGGTAAGTAAAATCATTGCCTTTCCCCTAATGATTTATATGTTTCAAACCAAAGTTTGAAGTTTTATACTCCTTCCGTCCCAATGGGTTCTTATCATTTTGCCATTTAAGGGTGTCCCAATGAATTGTTATCATTTCCTTATTTGACAAGTACTTGGTTTGTACAATGACCATTCTACCC
>CAAKMY010015175.1:0-16174 GCA_901111285.1 Corrigiola litoralis
GGGGGGGGGGAGGGGGAGGTGTCAATGTCATTGTGCCAACCGCTGTTCGGGTTGGTTTGTATATAAGTAGGTTAGCTTGTTCATTCATAGATTAGTTAGTTTAGCGCTTTTGGTAATGGTGTTAGGAGTTCAAAGAAGCCGGTTATTGTTATGAGTCATGTAAGAGAGTAGCTTTTGTCAAAGTGGAGTTTTCTTTCATAGCTTTTCTGCTGCTTCCTTGAGTAAGAAAATCAGATTCAACTTGAATTTACATCCTTGAGCGGTAGTCAAAAGAGGGCTTGAATGCGAAAGTGGGATCACTGAGGCTCCTAAAAGCAACCACGATTCCATAGACCACCAGGCCTTTTAAATCTTTGAGCCTCATGATTTTCATGCTCTAAAGCAAGTCACCCTAAACAACATTTGGTGCTCTATTCTCAATACTCAGTTTCTGGTAACACCAATTGGCTTCACTTCTTGTATATTGTTGATTTCTTTTGGGCCTAGCGTAAAGTAGGTCCTCAAGCATATCCAGCAAAACGGACCAATTTGTTTGGTGTCCCTGCTTGAGGTTGCAGCAATTGGACGCTGTTGTGGTTTGTTTCTTTGGGACATGAAAAGAGAAAGAAGGAATAGAAAGGCCTTTTTATGTCCTCCCCCTAGGGTTTTACTTTACATGAACTTTAAAGGATAAAAATAAAGGAATAAACATAATTCTTGTCTATATTCATAAAAGCATTTAAATGAGGTGAGTTTCTGAAAGTTGGTTCTAATTATTGGAATCAAGCTTGAAATCAAAAGAAGTTGTGTAATATCCTTGGAGTTTCGACCTTCAACTTCATTTTTTGACATTACCTTACTCATGTAGCTTAACTAAAAACATGGAGTTCTAAAAATGGCTCAGCCGATTTATAGATTATTGTTCATGTTTTTTTATTCTTTACAACTTTTCACTTCTTTGTTTCTTAGTGTCAGTAAGATGTATACTTTATTGATGCTTGAAGGATTATGATGTGTTTTTCAAACTCACTACATCAGGAACTTTTTACTTCAATATCCATGTGCGCCAATTCATAAGTTATTCAAAAGTTAGATGCATACTTTCATGCGAGTCCAGTCCAAAGAGGTTTAATGAGTTACTGAGCACTAAGGTCATACTAAAAAAAATAAAAAAATTCAGTTCAATTCGTATCATTTGAGTTACCTTAGTAATGTTAGTACCTTCAATTAACTCATGATTCTTACATTGTATGTGCGTATGCAACTATGCGGGCATTCTTGTATCATGCATCTGGCCCAATCAGCAAAAGCCAATATTCTGGAAAGGTTCTAAAACAATATTAGATTTTATAACATTGGTGCGATCGTGCTGTATAATGTTTTTCAGGGAGGACTTAAGTAATACTCTTAGAGTGCTTGTAGCAACAGATTGCCATCTGGGTTACATGGAGAAGGACGAAATACGACGTCATGATTCGTTTGAGGCTTTTGAGGAGATATGCACTATAGCAGAGCAGAAGCAGGTGATTACTGGTACTTAGCAGTACTTCCATTATTACCTATGTATAAAACAAAGTAAAACCCCACGTTTCCTTCAGCTTTGAACTCCAATTGTCTTTGGTACCTATGCTGTTTAATTCTTGTCTTGGAAGTCGAATCTTCATCAGTTTCTGGTAGTGCCGTAGTTGGATCACGATTTAGCTTCTTATTCAGCTGCAAGAAATGTTTTTTCATTGTCTGTTAGCTGGTGTTCATTAGCCCCAAGGGAGGGTGGGGTGGGGGGGGGGGGGGGGGGGGGGGGGGGGGGGGGGGGAATCCTATGTCTTGTTTTTTCTATCCTGCAACTCAACATTTTCTTCACTTATTTTTCACTATTAAATTATTCTGCTGACCTCCAGCTTCAGTTTGAACTATTTGACTATGGTCATTTTATTCATTTTTTGTTATTTGGGTTCAATAGTTCAGAGAGATGGTGAATTTGATGAAGATATGGCATAAAATCTATGCAGGTTGCTAAAAGGGGAGAAGCACTACCGGTGTTTTATGTGATCGGTGTATGACTTTAAGATTAAAAGGAACTTTTTATCATATAACAGGTAGACCTGCTTTATTGTATTGCATGGAGTGTTGGTTTGTGAAATAAGGCCACATTCAAAAGAGGCCGTGCATTAGATGTGCGGGAATATTAGAACTGACCGATTGAGGAATGAGCTAATTANNTAATTAGGGAGAAGGTGGGAGTCGTGCCTATTGAGAATAAGATGAGAGAATTACCTACATTGGTTTCGACATGTGAGGAGAAGCATATGATGCACGTGTTAGGACTTAGGTTGATTGATGGATGGGTCTTGAGGATGTAGTGAGGGGTAGAGGGTGACCTAAGACGACGTGGGTAAGAGTTATTGGGAGTGATATAAGGCTTCTTGGGGTCGATGAAAGTCTAACTTTGGATAAATCTAAGTAGAGGCCTTGAGGGTGGGATTTTATGTTGAGTTAGTCCAATCTCTTTTATTTTAGAATTTTCCGATTATAGTTTTGGAAATCTGTTTTGAAAATATTTTAAAACTTCTTCCTTTTGTGAAATTGTTTTTAAAACTTGTATGGTTCCGTGACAATTCATGTTGCCTACCCCAAATCAATTCGGGATTAAAGCCCTAATGTTGTTATTGTTGTATGCTTCATGTTTTTTTGGTGCGGCGTTCTTATAAATTTTAATACTGCGTAAGCGTCTAATGTTCTGATACGGCTTCAGGTTGACTTCATACTTCTTGGCGGTGATCTATTTCACGAGAACAAGCCGTCTAGGTCTACATTGGTGAGGGCAGTGGAGATTCTTCGTCGGAGCTGCCTCAATGATCGTCCTGTGCAGTTCCAAGTTGTTAGCGACCAGACTCTAAACTTCCCTAACAGGTTTGTTACACATTCATCTGGAATTCTGGATGCAATCCTTGAAAGAATTTGCTGGTCTGACATGTATGCCCTTTTCTTTACTGGTGTTGGACTTGTATATTTTCTTGATAAATGCAATTTTCTTAATTTTGATAGTATTGCTGGTCTATTAAGTTGCTGTTATCAGAGCAAATGAATCAGATGCCCCTTTGAAATCAAGAGTAAACGAGGCCGTTCATATTTGATTTTTATTACTGACACTACATCTTAGTACTGCAAGCTTTAGGCTTCTATCTTCCTATATGGAAATCTTATGTCTGTAGTAGAAAGTAATGGTCTTTGTATATTTAAAATGCCTCGAGGAAGAAACCAGATATAATGCAAGATTTTGGAGGCTTCTGATGGATGAGAGTAATGTTTAATGCATGAATTAACATAAATGATTATGTAAGAGAACAGTGCTTCAATTGGTTTTGGCAATCCAGCTGTAGATTAAATCATCACAACTGGAAAAGAGTGGGTTAAGTTGAGTTTGCATGTATCAGTAAGAGAATAAATTGACCTGGAAAAGCTGCAATCTGAAGGGGTTCTCTGAAGAGGATTCGGTTTGCCATTCAGCTTCTTAGGATTTTTCAGTGTAATGAATTGGTAGTTTTGAGGATTTACAAGGCCACCTTTTGAACAAACTTATAACGCTGATGATGACTTGGCTCTCTTTGCCGTATACCTCAACATCACATCTTCAGAGATTTCTTATATCCAGAAGCCGCGGTGGAGGTTAAGGCAGAGGTGGCTGCTAAGCAATGCTAGCCTCTGATATGTTGATAGTATTGTTAGATTTTGGTTGTGCAGCTTTGCTGAAGTGTCATATCTTCAATATGTGTTAACTTTGTTTCTCTTCGTTTAACAGATTCGGCCACGTAAATTATGAGGATCCTCACTACAATGTTGGTTTGCCTGTGTTCACAATTCATGGCAATCACGATGATCCTGCCGGAGTGGTATGCCTTCTGGCATGAACCTCTGCATTCCTTTTCTCTCTGTTACGGAGTAATGTATTCTGCGTTTCAGTGATTGACATGGGTCATTTCTGTGTACTGATGATATAATAATAATTACAAAAGATTTTTCTTTTGCACTGAAATATCTTACAACATGTGCTCTCGGTAAATGCTTGGGATCGAGTAGCCTTGTTAACAAGGAATTAAACTAATCAACAATATTACTAAAGCCTCGTAGGCATATTACCATAACTGAGATTGGTTGACGTGCAGGGTAGGAGGTGGTTCACAATATAAAGCTTTACCCCTAAATAATTGAGAGTGGTAGTGGCTTGGTTTAGAGGGCATTAGGTGTGGAAATATCGCAGGGGGTGTAAGGAGTTTAACAGTTGCCTTGTTTCCGCTCATGGATAGAGATATGAAGGTGCTCCAGTTGTGGAGCTCCTAGTTCGTCGACCATGAGATTGGGACTTGAATTCCCATTTCCATCAGGAGTTATTTATGTGGGTCGTTGGTCTTTAGTACTCCCTCAAGCCCAAGGGCTTGTTTTTTTAGGATTTGTTAAGGGTTATCCATACCTAAATATCATAAAAAATGGTTACACTTAAAAAGTTTCTCTCATGAAGAGCATTTTTAGCGCCTTCTGTTGCAAGAATATGGAAAAAGTTTAGAAAGACAGAAAAGCTATATATTGGAGATCAAGTGTACTACATGAGGAAAAAATTACTTCGTAGAATTATCTTTTCGAGGATGCAATGGCAGGAAGTCCTATGCTGCATTGTCAATTATTTTTTTAAAAATACCAGAATGGCAGTTTCTGCAAGAGCAAAGAGTAGATTCTAACGTTTGCCCTTTCTTACAGGTATATGTAACTCGTGATATCTTTTACTTACTGGTGTTGTCTTTTATCTTTGTTCGACTGATTTTTCTTTTAATCAATCACAAAATATTCAAGTTTAAAACACACTTGCGTGAAGTATGAATTATGATCCACTCATTCACATAAACAGGAGTCATTGTCTCGTATTGGATTCTGGTTCAAGGGCTTTTGCGTGGGCAATACACAGAACATTAACATCACACTACTAACTACTGACATAAGAAACGGATATGCATCTGAGGCTCCTATGTTGGAAACACTCTGCTACTTGCAGGAAAAAGTTGGAGTCACTGATAGTCCTCTCTTATGCTTTGTGTCTGAAAGTGGAGTTGCTAATTATGGTCTTCATAGCTATCAGCTTATTCAGTTGTCATTATTCATATCCTTTATTCTGTATAAACATATTCCGTTTTTGATCGTGCTTACTTATCTGTCTTAATGCTTACGAGTTTGACAGAATGTTCTGGTAGAACTATTTAGTGAATACAATTAGGTTCCTGAATCTTGCAAGAGAAGTTGAATACTATTGTTTTGCTCCGGTGCTCCCTACTTCCGCCAATGACTGAATCTTTATGTAGGGAGTCAGTTTTATAGGTGGGACAGGGGACTTTTCTCTCTTTGTATATGCTGAATTTAGGTCATGCAGAAGCTTATACTAAGAAGCTTGGCAGGCTGGCATTGTTATGTTTGGATATCGTATAATGTCGCGCATAAATACTTCATGGGGATTCTTGTAATTTTTTGCTTGAACATTGTCTGCCATAAATCAATAAGCAGGTAGGAGCATGTAAATATGTTTCTAGAATTTGAGCTTTTTGTTTGCCTAGTTGTTACTATTTATGTGATGTTTTGATAATAAGGACTGCCTAATATAGTCTCCTAAACTACTACCCTTAGTTTGTTAAGATTATAGAGAGTCATAAAATTGTTATGGGAAGAGAACAACTTCCTTTTTGAAAGGAAATATTCCACATGCTTAGCTAGAATATCTTAGCATGCACTCTTTGCCTAATTGATTGTTTGCAACAGAGTATTTTTTAGGAGTGAGATAAGTCAGCAAGCATTTCGACATAGTTACATACTGTGCTTCTGGATATTCTTTTAAATTATGATTTTTGTTTACTTGTTGTGATGACAGGACAATCTATCTGCAGTTGATATCCTTTCGGCTTGCAATCTTGTCAACTACTTCGGTAAAATGGATCTTGGGGGCTCTGGTGTTGGCCAAATTACTCTTCTCCCTATTCTCATCCAAAAGGTAAGTGAATGCACTGTGAGAAATCTTTTAGTTCATCTAAGCGGGCAGCAAATGACTGGACACTGTCTTTTATAGGGAATCACATCAGTGGCTATGTATGGCCTTGGAAACATACGGGATGAAAGATTAAACAGGATGTTTCAGGTGGCTACCTTCAGAACTTTTTTCTTTGTACTTGTATAGCTGCTGAAGATGTTTCTGTGATCAGATATACGTTGATCTGATGTGTTTGGCTCCAGACTCCCCATGCAGTTCAGTGGATGCGCCCCGAAGCACAAGAAGGATGCCAAGTTTCTGATTGGTTTAATATCCTTGTTCTTCATCAGAATAGGTACTAAATTCTGCCATTTTCTCTTTGAAAGGAACCCCCCCCCCCTCCCTCCCCCTCCTTTATGTGCCCTATGAATAAATAAGTTGATGTAGTTCTAATTAAGTAACTCAAAAAATTTAGTAGCTCTTGGGTTTTCTTAGCAACGTATGCTCTTCATATTTTATCTCTTTTACGTGCGCAGAATCAAAACAAATCCTAAAAATGCGATAAATGAGCACTTTTTGCCCCGGTTCCTTGATTTTGTGGTTTGGGGGCATGAACATGAATGCCTAATTGATCCCCAGGTGCGGACTCAGAATTTTTCATAATTGCCTAACTTATTATATGTGATATCAACTGATGTATGCTTATTTGACAGGAAGTTCCAGGAATGGGATTTCATATCACGCAACCTGGTTCTTCTGTTGCCACATCACTGATAGATGGGGAGTCAAAGCCAAAGCATGTTCTTCTCCTTGAAATTAAGGTGCTTATTAGATTTCGTGAAAGTTCTTGTACCTTTTATGCAATAACAACTTCCATTCCGTCTTCTTCTGAAGTTGTTGTTGCTTTAGGGAAACCAATATCGACCAACCAAGATACCTCTGCTGTCAGTGAGGCCTTTTGAATATACTGAGGTAATGCCATGCTTGTTTTTAGATGTTGGTCATCCTTAAGTTTCCCATAAGCAAATATTGAATACACAATTTGCAGGTTGTGCTGAAAGATCTACCTGACGTTGATCAAAATGATCAGAATTCAATCCTTGAGCATTTGGACAAAGTGGTATGCTTTTTCTTTAACCTAAGGATCTTCCTTACATGCCAGTTCACTCAGCCACCCAGATTTTTAGCTTCAGTTGCTGATGAAGATGATTCATCATAGTTGCATTTCACTTTTCTTGGTCCATGGAGAATAATGTTTTATACAATGCTTAGGTCAGAAAGCTGATTGAGAAATCCAACAAAAAGGCGGTTAGCAAATCTGAAGCGAAGCTTCCATTGGTGCGGGTGAAGGTTAGTCTTGTGTCTTTTAGCTAGTTATTGTTTGTATTTGGTAGATTCTTGATAATTTAGTTCACACCTTTCATTTGTTTCTCAAAATTTTATGGAGCTGCAGCTTAAGCTTCAAGCTCCTGATGAGCTATTGTTATTCTCCACAACCAAAGTAGCATTCGATGCATGTGAGAAAACTCCTTATTGAGTGTTATTGCTGTGATTTAGCCACCTAGTGCAGCCTTTTGCAAAGCAGAGTATGTCTTAACTTCTGCTAATTGAACTTCCTATCATATGAAATCTAGTGAAGCTAATTGGTATCATTGTGATCTGGAAGGGAAAAATCAGTTAGGCATGGAGCTGGAAATGTAGTTTCTTTATAAGGGAGGGAAGGGGCTATATATGGTTGCGTGTCTTTTTAGGGATAGATGATGTGTGGATAAATCTTGGCAACAATATTTGGGTGTCGTAAAATCTTATTTTATAAAGGACTCTTCATTTGCTTGTTGGCAAATGATATATATGACCAGGGTATCCTTTCTAATGAGTTTCTTGATGAAGCAACACGATCTTTTTCATCCTTTGCTTCCCTATCTGGTTCTGTGTTCTTTTTTCTTGGGGGGGGGGGGGGGGATGATCATTGCCATAGGTGTTAAAGAGTGGCTGTTGTGCAGTTCCAATTTACAAGTATTAAATATGTCATGCCAGTTTTTAGTGGGAACTATAAAAATAAAATGATAAAAGGAAAAGCTCCGCTTCTAATTTTCGACTTTCATATGGTGCCTAATCTGTCAATGAAAATTTTCCTCGTTCTACGTGTCGGTCTTATATTAGCCTTTTGTGATTGGCAGGTAGATTACTCTGGATTCATGACAATAAATCCTCAGAGATTTGGACAGAAATACGTGGGGAAGGTATTATTCCCCTTGTCTCTATTTTCTAATTGAACTGTATCTCTCAAAATAAGTGTTAGTGATGCTAGCGTTCTTGCAATGTATAGGTAGCAAATCCTCAAGATATTCTCATATTTTCAAAGGCTTCGCGGGTTAAAAATCGAACTGAAGGTAAATATTCTACGAGTTACGCTGATATTGATTCAATTTAAGCTGTTCGATCTCCAATAATGTGATTGTAACTAGTTCTTGCTATTTTCGATCTGCCACTAACTATTGTCCCATTTCTTCAAAGCAATTTGTCCCATTTCTGACATCATATTTGGAGGAATTTTTGTCCTTCTCTGGTGATTAATTATTTTCTTATTAAAGAAAACTTTTGACTAATGAGTAGACGTTTGTGAATAGTTGCTCTGTTTTTGTGTCCTTTTTGGGCTGTTCAAGCTTTGACATTGCCTTCATTAATCCGAACTAAAGAAGAGACTGTTTTTAAGTGCTCGCATTTAAATAAATCCTAGTCCATTACGCGAGATCATGGCTGTACCATCAAGGAAATTTGTCCTAACGAAATACATTTTCCCATCACGTAAAGGTATTTCTATTTCATGTTTGTCAAAGTCACAACAACCATTACGGGACATGTTTATTAATTTTAGCAGCACAGCCGTTGCCTGCAAGAATTTGTCTTGAAATTATTGCATAAGGAAGAAAAATGAAGAAGAAAGAGACAGATTTTCTTTTAGGCAGTTGTGATTGATTTAGGACATTCTTCTATAATTATACTTGCTGAAAAATTAAACATTCTTCATTGATGAACTGTTGTGAATATTACTGCAACAGCTACGTTACGCCCATTACAGGGCATTTCTGTTATAAGGTGACCATTACTGCAACAGCTACTGAGATTTTGCTCCACGAGTGTTCTGCAAATAACTTGCTTTTGTTGCATGAGATTGTCTTAGGAACATGATTAAATATGACTCCTTAATGGCATTAGTTTGCTTGAAATTTTCGATCTCCTTACTGGGATAGTGGGTTGCTGGTTATGTCAGATTTCTCGTCTGTTGAATTCTGTATCTACTATCCTCATTCTAGTCACTCATTTATGTCCTCTTCTGGTGTTTCAATTTATGATAAGAATTTTCTGAATCTTTGCTGTAGGAAAAATTGATGAGTCTGAGAAATTCCGACCAGAAGAACTAAATCAACAGAATATTGAGGCTTTGGTTGCAGAGAGCAATCTGGTATGCATGGAGGGTGTTTGATCTCTATTGCTTTGTGTTTCCCTTGTAGAATATGCCTTTGTCTAAAATCACTGCCTCTGTCTCAAGGATGTTGCTACCATCCTTTAACAATTGATGAGCTACTTTGCAACAGTGCTACCGTTTTACTTTTCTTTATATGTATGATAAGTCAAGTTGAAGTTTTCTTTCAGATAGGTGGAGTATCTGTATTTAAATGTCCTCTCCAGACATTTATATCTGAAGTGTGTAATTCCTTTGTGAATAAACCTTAAAAGGTGACCAGGCTCCAATATAATGGTGTCCATTGTTGACTGAGATTGATTTTACTGCTTTGAACCTGGTGCTCAAGTTTATGCTGAATTTTGATGATATTTATTCTAGTAAAATTTTCAAGCAAAACTTTCTTGACATTGTGTTAAACTTGCAACTAATGTGTATCTCCCATTGCTTTGTAAGTAGCTTAGGTATTTGCCAAAGATGTTAGTAATTTAGCTTAATCTAATCATGTGCCATAGATGTGAAGACAACTACATGCAGACGATTAGTTGTTTGCTTGCCTTGATTTTACCTATTCATAAGACTTTTCCCTCCTACAGAAAATGGAGATCCTTCCTGTCAATGATTTGGATATTGCATTGCACAATTTTGTCAACAAGGATGACAAATTGGCTTTCCATGCTTGCGTGCAACACAATCTTGAAGAAACACGTGTAAGTAATTGGCATCTTGGAGTTTCTATCTTTATAGTGTATGTAATCTTGAAGAAACTCGTGGAAGTAAAGGCCGGTACTTTATGCTAATGAGCATTAGTTGGGTGTTTCATTTTCCCCTTAATGCTTTCTCTTGTGCATGACTTCTGTATCTACTTTATGTCTAACATTTATTTTCCTTATGCTCTAGAGCAAAATTGCTGGGGACTCAGAGTCGGCAAAGTTTGAAGAAGAAGACTTGATTGTTAAAGTTGGAGAGTTTTTGGAGGCAAGACACTTGACTCTTGGTTTCATTTGCATGATCACTATGGTCGGATCAACATAAATATTTTTGTATAAATTTTGGCCTCTGAAGCATCTATCTCCAAAAAACTTTCTAAGTTCTGAAGCTCTATTTGTCTTTGTCTCTCTGGTGTAAGTGTGCAACTGTCTTACTTGACTTGATAATTAAGGTCATTTATGTGCAATAGTTTCATGAATAAAATAACTTAACCTTTTAGAGTTCCCTCTTTTCCTTTACTCATTACTTTATTTATCTCTTAAAGGAACGTGTTAAAGACAAGGTGATACGCCCAAAGGAGAGTCTCACCTTCAGTGCCTATACAGAGGTCAGTACTCGATAATGTTCACCGTGTACATTTCAATGCAATGGGTTCTATAGTTTTCGAAGCCATTCTATAGTGTTGTTTTGGTACAATGTAAATGTATATTTTGGGGGACTGTAGATTATATACCACATATAGGAAGTTAGAATGGTTATTGGTTAACATTCAAATACTAAAATAAACTGGCAGACCTTTTTTTGCTTCTTTGTATGCATATATGCTACAATGATGAAGGGAAGAGTGTACATAGAAAAAGAGTTGGGGGGAACAGAGGCGACAACAATAAAGTAGTATTTTTTTTAGGAGGCTTTGAACATAATCTACAGATCAGGGTTTATTAGGTTATGCAACGAGGGCATTATAGTTCTCTTTGTTTTTTTTTTAATATGCCAATCAGTAGAGCATGATTCATATGACCATCTTACATAATGGGTGAGTCTTTCTGGTATTTGATGCCGAGTATATTGCTCGTAATGTAGGATTTCAGCGGTAAAGGCAAAGCAGGAGCAAGTGCTGTATCTTTTAGTGATGATGATGATGATGATGCCACCCAGGTCACCGGGGCAAAACCTCCTGCTCGAGGCAGAAAAGGGACGGCCACATCAGTAGGTACATCTCGTGATGCTTCCCAAACTGGTAAAACTTCAACAAGAGGAAGGGGAAGGGGAAGAGGGAGGGGTACAACGAATATGAAGCAAACAACTCTTGATGTGTCCTTGGGTTTCAGGCGTTCTCAAAGGTGAGCATTTATCATTCTTATCCTTCTATATCTTTCTTCTTGTTCCTTAACATAGACTCATAGCATATGTAAGCATGATGGCGGATGGGTGGATGATTGCATGCAAATGTTGGGGGAAAAGCCTGAATGACAACACTGTCCTTCAAGATCCCTTTCCCTCCCCCTTTTGTGGGTTGGTCGGCATGTTGTGGGTACCCTTTAGCTTTACCTGTTTGGTTTTTAACTTTTCATATAGAAACTTTACTGTACCTTTTACTTAGTTGCGGTTGGGGACGTGGGATGGCTGGGTCACTGGGTGAATGTCTATGGGAGACTGTCAAGCACATCTAGCTAGGAGCAAAAAAAAAATCTTGTTGTTGCATCCCTACAGTTAGAGCAGAAGTGCCACAGAGGATTATACAGGAAGTTGCATTCGAAAATAAGGCGTGCTTACTAGTGCAACTTGACTTGGTTTGAGATGAAGCCGTGAACTTACAGGCCGGCAGGCAGTCTTAGGATTTGTCTCTGTTTCCATCTTATATTCAGGAGAAAAACCATCTAACTCAAGGGATCCGCCAAGCTTATGGTGATGTTCTGAATTGACATCTTGGTTATCATTTGAGGCAACGAAATCGCAAATGATGACGATGGAGGTCAGCGTGTTTGTATAATATGTCGGTGGCATGCATGGAGTGCAATGATCGTATATTTCAAAACGGAGCTAGTGTAAAGAGGCTTTGTTGAGGAAAGTGGTGTGTCTTACTTCCCTGTTGTTCCACTAAGGAAGCTTTCAGGATTATTCTGAAGTGGTATCAAACATGAACGGCACAGTGTTTTATCCATGGTTTATTTGTTTTGTTTTGTTTTTGGACAACTCCTTTGGAAGAATGTCCTTGATTAAATCTTTAACATCTTGGGACTTGGGGATTCGTCAGTCGTCTGTTGAACTATTGGACTTGATAAGTTGGAGTTGAAAGCAATGTCAGCCCTCAGTGCCTTGCCATTCTAAGAAAGTCTTCATTTGTTTATCTGAGTTTAATTTTATTTTGTGGAAGTATGCTTGCATTAGTTGTCTTAACTTATTCCTGACAAGTAAACTTCCAGTTTGTTCTGAAAGAGAAAGTAAACTCTACTATTGTTCGTGAGTATATACAGTATTTTGAAGCTTGATTGAATTTGTTAGCTTGTCCTCCTTTTTTAGTACTCTCACATATGTGCGCACACATATGTACACTCAACAGAAAGTTCAGAGAGAGAGAGAGAGAGAGAGTCTAAGATATGATACCACATGTAGTTATGGTGCCACAAGTACGAAACATGAAATCATCTTTGCTTGTAGATTTTTTTTCTGAAGCTTAACTCTTTAAACTGCAGATCCACATCTGGTGCTGCTTCAGCCTCAGTTCAAAGTCTTGCTGATGAAGATGAAAATGTGGATTCTGCTTCAAGTGCAGAGGAGCATGAAGTTCATGAAGTTGATGATAGTTCGGTATGTCATATCTGCTTGGTCAGACAGTTACTTTCTACCAAATTTATCATGGACACTTGCGTAAATTTAGTTCCTTTTCAATAAATACAAAAAATGCATGAATTTATTAACTTTTCTGTGTATAGGCTAAAAGTATTACTCAAAACGCATTTTCACATTTGATGGTTTAACAGAAAAGGCCTTCAAACATATAATGCATCCTGAAAACGCCACTGTGCAATTGCAGGGGCCTGCTGCAGTGAGAGGCCTTTTTGTTGGTTTGTTGTGTGTTTGTGTGTAATTAACTAAGTGCGAAGGATTTTGTTCTTATTAGGGAGAAGATGAAAGGATCCCGAGCAAAAGTCGTAAACGAGCGGCACCAAGAGGAAGGGGTAGAGGTTCTACACAGCCCTCTAAAAGGGGGAGAAAATCAGAGAGCTCTTCTCTTCAAAGAATGCTCATGGGGAACGACGACGACGACGATGATATACCTAAACAATTGAACAAGTCTCAACCGAAGGTAAATGTTTGACTCTTATTAGTTTCTCTCGTTGCTTCCCATTGTGCAGCTGAACCAGCTTTTTTGTCTTGTTCACTTGCTTTTTTTTTGCTTTTGCTTACTAGCTGCATCTCAGCAGTGAAACTGCTTGTATCCATGTTCATTTCGTTGTTTTAATTGGAGCGTTTCTTTCTAAAGATAGAAGGCCCAATAAATTAATTTTATAGTGGAAATGCATTATGAGGCATTCATTAACTGCAGTTATGTATAGAATATAGAATCACTTTTATTCTTTGATGACTGATGGGCTAGAGGAGACTTGCGCATTGTAAATGGGTGTTTGTCATCATAGAAAAGAAATAAATGCTGTTGAAACATTGGCTTTTGTGTTATTTTCTCTCTGGACTTTATCCCTGATGTCTTACTCAGGTCACAAGAAATTATGGAGCTTTAAGGCGATAAGAAGAAGTTTGCCTTCACAAATTTGCATTCACAGCTACTTGTGGAGTTTTAAGGAGCATTTTCAATGAAAGCTAAAGAGAGACAGTTCCTTCAACAATGAATATGAAAAGAAGCCTTTGCACATCAAGAGGAAGTCTTCTGTTGGAGAGTTCTTCGCAATGGGCACCTTCTGCAACGTGTGATACAGTTTTAAAGATGTAAAGCAATTTCGGTTGTTGAACCCACGTATTAACAGTTCGTTATCTTGAAATGTGACTCTGGTGCAGTTCATGCTCCTTTACTCAAGAGATGTATATATACATACAATTTTCATTTCCTCAGCTGTTGTCCATTGTTGATGTATTGTTGGAAATATATTTTCGAGAAAAAAAAAATGATGGAAATGCCGAAACAATGGGTTGTGGGAAGCACTAGAATGTTGTGAGTTTTGTTGTTCTTTTCTTGGACAACGGTATAAATTTTGTGCTATTAATGGGACATGACATCTGTAATCATAAAGCTCTTGAAATCTTGTGGAAAGAACTTTTAGCTTCGTGCATTGGAGCTTTAGCAAATTAACACTACACTAAGATCTTTCATCAATCATTTTGTTTCAATACCTGTGGTCAGCCTATTCTTGCTCTCAAATTCTGATAGCAGAACAATTTGCGTTTTGTAAGCAAATTCTTGGTACTAATATGTACTACTATGTGGTTTGCAATATATGAGGACCTCACTAGTCACCACATTTCCCTAACACCAGAAATACAACCGCAAATGTGAGGCAAGCGCAGACTGATAGAGTAATAGCAAACAGCAAACATGTTCAGGATAATTGATCAAACGGTACCCATGATAATATTAGATCTTGGGAGCACTCCGATAGCAAAAGGCAAGGATATATGATAGCTCCAAACAAAGTTGTAAAAACGCCGTTTTAAAATGGTGTATATGATGTCAAGATTGATGAAGATGGAACTTTAATAGCTATATAATTTATATATTCGTTTTTTTTTTTTGTGATTATGAAACCGATTCTGATGAATATAACGATAAATTTGGTGAATATTGCACAAATTTTTAGATGAATATGGTAATAAAATTGAATATAATCCTTTTCGACAAATATGATTGTAAAATCATAAATTATTGGAAAAGACCGTATACTTTTATTATGACAGTAGACACCGTCTTTTATTATTGGTTGGTACTTCTTTTATCATTGAAAAGCTAAATTATATTTAGCAAGACATTGCACCACAAACACCATATTCATAACAGCCGTCATCGTTCTTTCTCCTTTATAATTTCTTGTTGTAATTTATCAATTGTTTAATTTGCTCAACCTTAATTACTTTTAGATCATAGCAAGTGTGCTGCTCGTGTTAGTGATATGTTAAATTCTATTCCCATGTTGTTTGAGCCTCTTAGTTGGAATAAAATTGAACATATCACTTGTTATGATCTAATAATTCACAAGTTTTCGCACATCATCACTACATTAGGATGAAAGATTTAATGTGCAAATTTTAATTATAATTAAGAAAGGATAATGGGTGAAATCTATTCAAAACAACATGTGCTTCTCACGGGATTTAAAACTAGTTTGACTTGACACATGGCAACATATTAATTTCATGGTAAATAAAAAATCTTGTTACACATAGTGTTAATTTGTCCTCTCTTTTAGGATAAAATGGTGTTAATTTGTATATCATATATTGTCCGAATGAGTTTTCACTTTTAAGAGTGGTACATTTGCATCATTCCGAAAGATAAGCTCGGGTTGTGCGATCAATATTTTTTAATTAACATTTTAAATTTCACTGCATAAAAATACGGAATTGTTGCTATATATGGTTAATGTGATCTTAAAGAGAAATTTTGATATATTGGAGTACACTTTTGAGAGGGGAAAAATTTATTTTCTTAAATAAAGAATTTTTTAGTTACATCCATGGGTAGCTTAGAGTTTCCTTGAGCTTGATAATAAAGTCATTTTTTACAAACTATTAAAAAGCCAGGTCATTGTTAATTTAAAAATAAATCTATTTGGAGACTGAGCTAAAATCAAGGTTTTAAAAAGATCAAAAGCTTAATTTAGACCAAAATGTGATCATTTTAAATAGGTCACATTTATCTTATATATATATATATTAGTGGGTAGGAAATCTGTAGTAGGACACGTGGCGAGACAAGTGGCAAGTAGACACACGTGGCATGACATGTGGGATGTAGCCACCCAGTAGTTGAGTGCCACGTGTCACAACACTTCATTAAGTAA
>CAAKMY010015197.1:0-14171 GCA_901111285.1 Corrigiola litoralis
TCTCACGCGCAAAAACTCAGGCATATTTATGAGTTTTTTTGTTTAAATGTCGTCCGAGCTATTTTATTTTACCAAGTTGTCGCCTGAGTTAGTTTTTAAACCAAGTTGTCTTTTATGGTGTTTTTTTTTTTTACCTTTTTGGCAATTTGGCCTAACCCTATTTGTAATTTTAATTACTCAATGTAAAAAAGAAAGAGAACAGTAGTATTGTAGTATCAATCTTTAATGCGGAATGAACCGGTGGTCAGATCTGAGCTACGTGGCCCCCTTCATTACTTGACTGTCGTAACCAAGTGCCAACTTGGAGATCGAGTTAACCATCATACGATCCTTGGAAACCAAGTGCCAACTTGGAGATCGATCGAAGTATATTCCAGCATCATCATTGCGTGTGATTGTCACCTTTGGAAGCCAAGTTCGAAATAGGAAATACTCCGTAGTTGGTTAAGGAAGGCTATCTCAGTCCATAATAGGCGACTAAAACTAAATGCCCATTGCAGACCAATTAATTTGTCTACTATTTGCCCAGGGTAGACATACAAAACATGATGGATCCTAGAAACTGACTTTACTATTCGACCAAGAGTTCAACGCAGCTAATATTAGCTGCTAAAGATATCTTAGCCATAAATTGGCCAACATTGTTGATACGATGGCGGGGGATGAGGTGGGGAAAGATAAACATAAAGACCATCATTAAAAAATGCCTAACTATCTCTAATAAAGTTTAGAAAATGATGGTCTTTTTGTTTTATCTTTCCACACCTCATCCCCCGCCATCGTATCAACAATGTTAGCTTGTAACGGCAATCACTTATTCTTCCATGATATTTCCTCTTTCCCCTAATTACTTCCCTCAAATATCAGGCATTCATCAGGAAGTTCTACGATACCTTCTAATAATAGGAAGACTTGTCCTAGCTATCTGTTAGTGACTTAGTGTACCTTATTTATGACCATTGACCAATGACCATGATCATCTTACTAGCAGGTAGTGTTCGGCATTTTTTCTCTGCTCATCCTTTCCCCTCAGAGAGGCAAAGGGTTCTCCAAGAACCGAGACATTTTTTTTTTCTTAACGCATGTAGTCTAGCTTCTACGCTAATTCACTATCACTGTTGTGGTTTTTATACAAGATAAAATGAAGAATTCTGAATTCCTGGTCCACACTATTAAAGATAATCGATCTTAGAAGACATAATTGAAACAAATAAATCAGGCAACTGCCTTGTACGTGAAAGGTAACTAGGTCAAGTAATAAGTGGAATACGTATGATACATCATACATGTACGACTTTACATAAGCTTGTTAGTTTTCCTATGTACAATAATACAATATACAGAAAATGTAAAAGATAGTGGTCCAAGAGGACCAAGACCATGTAAGTATGGAACCATCATGCGAAAGTTGGCATGTACGTAGAATAACACTTGAATTACCAGAGGAAAGCTTGACAAGTTCCACTTCGATCGATAATTAGGCTAGTTATATCAAGCTACGTAGCTCAAGTACCATATTTAGTACATTAGTACGTATTAAGTCCATAAATTTATATGCACAGGTCGGGTTGCCGAACAGAAGAGGGCCGGGGCACAGTTAGGAAGTTCTTGCTGGACGCATGTTCAATGTCTACGACTTTGTGACTTAGGGGGCGTACGTGTAGACTTCCATTCGCAAAAAGAAATGCGATATAATTATAGAACTCGTGATTGTGTTAGGATTTGGACTTATACGCTGCCACGTTAATAGCCGTATTAATGAAGTACTGTTGTCTGGTCACTGGTGCCGCAAATCTTGTACTCATATAGTCCTAGTATCACATTCATTGCATTACGTTAAGCACATATACTCCAATTAATCATAGAGGTCAATCTTATGATTCGGGTAAGTATTAGATTACTTAATTTAATTTGGTTGTAAATGAACGATGGATGATTGTCGATCTATTATAATTATTTGGTTTGAAATATTAGACTAACTAAAGAATAATAGGAGCACAACTACACAAGAAGACAATTTTGAAGGGAACATAGTCCTCCCTTACTAATATGGTGTCAACTGATCACAAGCTAAACTAATCATGTGACACTGAAATAAAGGGGAGGTAAGGGAGTATATTGTCATCGCTTAATGATAAAAAGGAGCATATTTAAGATGAGTGTTAAAAGTCATGTACCATTCAATTTGACTATCTAGACGCAGACTGTAGTTCGTGTGTTACCTCAGAAGTATATATGTATGACTATATCTGTAAACACATATGAGTATATTGCTTAATTGCTTGAGCGTTCTTTTATAAATTTTCAATCTCCAGTGAACAATTGGCTGGGAGATTTGGGACCAATAAAACTATAGAAGGTTTGACCGTCTCGTAACATAGAGTTTCGTCTGGCCCGTACATGCAGTCATGCACTAAGCAAAGGCATCCGTGTAACTAATATGAATGAATCGAAGATAAAACATCATCCAGTAGAGTTGTAGTGTACCTAGTACATGCGTTTTCCTAATTTGCTTTCACCCACGAATTGTAAAGCCCTAATAAGTTTAGCGTGACCCATTTAACTAATGGTTGAACTGTCCCTTTTTGCTGCGAGTTCTTGTTCAGTATCAGTGGAACACACAAAAGCGGTGATAATAGTGATCTATTTTTATGCTTAACTACGTAATCGTCATTCTTATTATACTAGAGCATATAATATTGAAGAGTAGTTATGATAAAAAATGCGCTCTTTCACGGGGAAAGATAAAACAAACAATGCCAGTTAAAATAGACGGTTGTTGAGGGAATGAATAGAGGAATTATTAGTTATACGAATTTCGGAAAACATTTCCCACCTTGTTGGCCTCGCAAAGTCATCAATTCATGCACATTTCGGGTATAGCCCATTCAATATGATGAGGGTGATGGTGGCATCACTGGCATAGTGGCATGTGACATACGTACCTTTAAGACCAATGACGACGCTCCAAGTGGACATCTGAGTTGGGACTTAATAGAAATAAAGAAAATACATACCAAGTTCTAAGACGACATCATGCAAATAATAATGCATGTTAGGAACGCTGTTAGCATGGCTCTTTTTTGTTAGCTTATATATAGTATCCTAGCGTAAGGGCTTTTTCTGCTGCGCCTCACTTCTTCACACTGACAATAGACAGAAAGAGAGAAAGAAAGAAAGTTGAAGAGATCGAAGCTCAAAAGGAGTATGGCATCTAGTCCTGGAATTCTTACGCATTGGCCATGGGAGGCTCTAGGCAACTTCAAGGTTCTCATCTCTCTAGCTAGTCCCTTTCTGATATTCTCTTCATCTATGTATATATAATGGTTTGTTAAGTTGTACACCGCAAATTTTTACATGAGAATGTGTTTAAATTAGCAATTAAACACTCTTTAAAATGAATAATATATCAAGAAGAATGAAAATAAGTAAAATATATCAAGCTAGGCTCAAGCTTTGGCCCTCGCCAAAATTTCTTTTTATTAAAAAATATATAACTGTACTCCTAGTACCAATAAATCAACATTGAAATGTTGCTGATGACTGTAAATAGCTTTTTTTTCAGAGCTACTAGTACTTATTGGAATATCAAAATTTTTTGTTAAATTTTCTTTAATTTTGTTACTGCATAAAAAGCTAAGACTTGGAGTCTTATTTAAGAAATTTTGGCCTTATAAAAACTTTAAAAAGTTTAAACGATGAAAGAACTTTAAAAAAATTTAAGTTTTTATAAGAACGTAACTTTCGGGTTAAGAGTCCACCATTGCTAAAACTCGTAAACATACGGCGTTGGATATTTTTTTGTGGGGTGGGGGGATGGGGAATTAAAATACATCAATACTTCCACCTAGCTAGCTCGTTGATATTTAATCTAAGCTTGTGGCTTAAGAGAAGCTCAGTAATTTAATGTGGTAGAAATAAATTCTTCTGTGCGAATATATGCATGTAAACCTACCTATAGCTGGCTAAATAGATGGTTGGTCATAAATTACCCAACAAACTATCTGTTGGATTTTTGAGTTGGTCTAATCTACGGAGTACTCGACATACTGGATGAATATATGCGAGTCTTCCAGTTTGTTGGGTTCTACTTTGTGGAGATAGGTGATCTATGGACCATTTTGGTAGCATATACTACCGAACTTGTGGGATGTGATTATGTGAACATGCGTATGCTGGGACAGTCTCTTTCATTCTTATTTTGTTGATGCTTGCACATTTTCTGTTTGAGCAAATTCGTCGATGATGCCTAGCTTGAAATGATGTAAACATTCTTGTTCTTTTTTGAGCAAAACTTATTTTGCTTGATTAACCATAAAAGAAAAATCAGAGTAGTTTATGTAATTTAGTACTTTTTTTTTACGATCATGTAATTTAGTTCGGAGTACTACACTTCTTAATCATGTGAAGTGACTTTCTCAAAGGATAGCTAAGTTGCACTTCTTCATAGGCCTAAATAACAAAACGGATTTTCAATTACTTGATTTTCTTATCCGTAATTTTTTTCTCTCACCCCCTTTCAAAGAGAGACCCCTCAAATTGGATATCATCTTCGTACTAGTGGGGTATCTGCCTTGAATGAGCAAATATAACACTTCCAAATAGAGTTAATGTGTGTGTAAATGACTGGTGGAGACGATTGAAGTACTCCACATAAGAGTTAGATACTCGGATCATAGTACTCCTTAACTCCTTACCACACTTTTCACCTGCTTTTCCCCGCTTCGAATCAATCATATGGCATTATGGCTTCGAAGTGTTAGGGTTCTTATAAGGATTAGGCCACCGTAACTTTTTTTCAAGATATGAGTCCCACAAAACTACCTTTTATTGACGTCTATTCAAAGGGCCTTTCATCTTCCGGCTTCAATGAGATTGTCCTTATATAAAACAGTAATTGGTATATTTGTACACCATGCATGAGACTATGAGAGATGGATAGGGACGCGGTCTAAAATAGCGAGATGGTCTTTCTATTTTTAGAGAGGTAAATGCATGTGGGTGTACTGGGATTAATCAGCACGGACAACAGAAGTGCCAAACTTTAATTAGTTAGGGGACGAGGGGAGAAAGGTATAGGGTGGGTGATGCATGTACGTACTTGGTAAGTTGGTATAGACTATAGTGTTCAAGTATGAGAAATTCAGAAGATAACGTGTTTGAGCCTAAGTGGTTCACACAGACACAATTACTTCTGATAAACAAACTCGCAAATGAATCAGCCATTTCCATAAAGGTGGAGCGATTCATTATACTTGATGCTTTATGGTGGTGCAAACAGTTATAGCTTTCTTCTGGTCAATGACTCAATATAGTAGTATTACAATTAATATGATTAGTCGTGCCAACTTTCATGGTTTGATTTAATTAACAGATACATCATACTTACGCTTATATAGATTGTACCAGCAAAGATGTGAATTACTAAAAAAGATCTAAAGTCTTGACACACTAATCTAAAGATGATGCATTAAGTCGAATGGCCATAGTAAGAAAAACAATGATTACAGATATACAATATTTTTTTAATTATAAAATTGAATGAGCCTATATTGTAACTAAACAAAAAGTCTATTTGTATCGTCAACTTTGATTTGTTTATATATTTATTTATTCCAAAAAAAAAGTAAATTGTTTACGAAATCATGAATAAATTGTGTTTATGTATTTTGATCTTATGTGTCCAAATTTATGTAGAATATTTTAATACCTTATCTACTATTCTGATGATTTAAAACTTGACTTTATTTTTATAGTTTATAGTATTTCAGAAAAAAACACAAATTATCTAAATTGAATTAAATTGATCATTTTCATTGATAGTGTAACAGAAAAATGATCAGAATGACCACCTGAAAAATGAAAATGGTCTGATTTTAAATCTTAATAGTCTCATACAAGACTTTTGGTAGCCAAGGTGTTGAAAAGCCACGTTGAGACGTTTTCCAGTGCAGAAACATGAATTTGTACATATGTATTGCTATCTTACAAAGTTAAACATAAGGTACGTACCGCGTACGTACTTGTGTACATCTCGATTACCTTATATCCTGTGTAGTGTGATGGGGTGATTCTAAGAAAGGGGTGATAGTATAGTGTTGTTGTGAATGCAACTTTATGCATATTTTTTCTGTGATTTTGCATTCAGCTAGTAGCAATCAAGTTTAAATATTTTTTGTAGTATGTATTGTTCATGACTGCATACCAACATATCTTCAAGAATCAATGCTCGTGGTATTTTTTTTTATAGCTAAACTGGCGTACTAATCGTATTTGTTAATGTGTGGGTGTAGTATGTTGTTGTGGCGCCGTGGGTGGTTCATAGCATATACTCGTTCATAACAAACCCGGAGGAAACAGATGTCGCATACCCTCTCATAACTGTCCTCATGCTAACGAGGATGCTTCACAACCAAATCTGGATAAGTTTGTCTCGGTATAGAACAGCCAAAGGGAACAACCTCATTGTCGATAGGAGTATCGAGTTTGAGCAAGTCGACAGGGAAAGGAATTGGTACACTCACTATACTGTGCATATACATTCCTTTTCTTTTTAAGTTGAAGGCAATATCTGAATTTTTAATCACTACTTTGGTTGGGTCGTCTAGCGCATATATGCGCTATTGGTGATCCTAGTAATCCAGAGTTCCCATCTTATCGGGGGTTCATAGAAACTTGCCTTTCCTTATATGCATAAAAAAAAAAATGGAATTTCGCTCATAAGTATGATATTGTTTTTCTTGACTAGCTAATTTTGTTTGGACAGGGATGATCAAATAATGCTCAATTGGATCCTATATTACATAGCCTTTTGGGGACTGAAGTCCGCAAGAAATTTGCCCTTTTGGAGAGCTGATGGTGTGCTTATTATGTTCTTACTGCACATTGGTCCTGTGGAGTTCCTCTACTACTGGTTACATAGAGCACTACACCATCACTTCCTCTACTCTCGTTACCACTCTCATCACCATTCTTCCATCGTGACCGAGCCCATTACATGTAAGAATTCATACAACTGCATAATTCAGGTTCCATTATCGAGCGACTCGAATCATGCATCCTTGAACAATGCTTTTACATGACAATTGATCCATTTATATTAAATCAGGTTCATGATATCTTCTTATTTGTGTGTGCTATTATTGTGTACGTGGCAGCGGTCATCCATCCATTTGCTGAACACATATCATACTTTCTTCTCTTCGCCATACCGATGCTGACAGCCACAGTCTCTGGAATTGGCTCCATATTTGGGCTAACAATCTATGTCACTTACATTGACTTGATGAACAACATGGGTCACTGCAATTTTGAGGTCATCCCCAAGTGGGTATTTGAAATATTTCCACCACTAAAATATTTCATGTACACTGCCTCGTAAGTACTTCTTACCTCGCTCTTACGTATATGTTCCCTTAACATCAACAACGCGTGGTGGTTCTTCACATTTCTTTATGAACTTTTGCTGTCATGTTGTGAACTTATATGATCAGTTTTCTATAAAAGGGGTGCAGTCCTATATTCGCATGTCACAGTTTTTCTTGTGTTCTGATAGTTTGTTTCCAAGAAGCTTGGTTTAACATTCTTTAGTCAGATGTCCTTGTCATAAGATGTGAAAAATGCGAGTGTCTACACAAAGTTTCTGATGGATGTAGATGATTTATTAGTCAATATGCCGTTACTAGTCCTGTCATATGGAACTTCAGTATTATGATTGTGTTTTCTTTCTGTACTTTCTGTGATAGGTACCACTCTCTTCATCACACGCAATTCCGGACAAATTACTCACTCTTCATGCCTTTCTATGACTACCTCTATGGAACAATGGACAAGTCGACCAATACTCTATATGAAACTTCTCTGAAGAAGCCGGAAGATGTTCCAGATGTGGTTCACCTGACACATCTGACCACACCTCAATCTATTTACCAGATCAGGATTGGATTTGCGTCCATTGCATCGGAACCATTGACCTCCAAATGGTACCTCTGGGTGATGTGGCCAGTCACATTGTGGTCCATGATCATGACATGGATACATGGTCGGACCTTCATTGTTGAAAGAAATACTTTCAAGGACCTCAAGTTACAGTCATGGGTTATACCACGCTACAGTGTCCATGTAAGTTTTGTGTATAGTTCTATACAGCAAAGGAAACCAGCAGTGTTTGCTTCTAGGATGATGGCTTAAGAATCTGTTTGAAATATATTTGTAGTATCTTTTGCAATGGCAACGAGATGCTATCAACAAGTTGATCGAAGAAGCTTTACTAGAGGCACATGACAAAGGGATCAAAGTAGTGAGCCTTGGTCTTTTGAATCAGGCAAGTAGGAAGTCATTCTTTTACTTTTCTAGACTGCTAACTTATACTAAGCAAGAAGGCAATCGGCCTGTCAGAAACTTACTTCAATTTTATGATCCTGTCTTCATTCAGGGGGAGCAATTTAACAGAAACGGTGAAGTTTACTTGGAAAGGCACCCTAAGCTCAAAGTGAAAGTGGTAGATGGTAGCAGCTTAACTGTTGCAGTTGTGCTTAATAGCATTCCAAAGCGAACTTCCCAAGTCCTATTTAGGGGCAGGCTCTGCAAGGTTGCTTTTGCCCTTGTCTCTGCGCTCTGCCACAAGGGCATCAAGGTAAGGTTGCTTAGACTCTGCTATGGTTTATTGATCTTTCGTGCATCAAGCGAACAATTTGGTTCACAAGTAACCAATATCATCACAACTCGAGGTGGAATAAAAAAGTAGAAGGGTAATTACGGATACTAATGTATGCTCTGGTATATCTTGTTTTAAGGTGGCTACTGTAAGACAGGATGAATATGAGAAGCTGAAGAAGGTTATGACATCAGAAGATGGCGCCAATCTGGTCCTTTCAGCTAAAGGCTACAATCATAAGGTAGAAATTGTTCATGAGATCACCAATATCATGTGATCAAAGTAAAATTTGACGTTGTTCTAATGTTATATAGAGAATATTTTTCTTCATTTTCGCAGGTTTGGTTAGTTGGGGATAATTTGACTGAACTCGAGCAGTCTATGGCATCAAAAGGAACTGTATTCATTCCTTTCTCTCATTTTCCACTAAAGAAAACAAGGAAAGACTGTTCCTATCTAAATACTCCAGCGATGGTGGCTCCCAAGTCTTATGGAAACTTACATGCTTGCGAGGTATGCCAATCTGCTCGTCGAATTCAGATCGATTGGAATTTTGGAAGTACTTGTTGATCTATAAGCAACCTTGTCTCTTGTTTGTGTGTATAAGCAGAACTGGCTGCCAAGAAGGGCAATGAGTGCGTGGCGTGTAGCTGGAGTAGTGCATGGTTTAGAAGGGTGGAACGTGAATGAATGTGGTGATAGGCTCTTCGACATTGACAAAGTGTGGGAAGCTTCCCTTCGACATGGATTTCGCCCTCTCTTGACTGCTTAGCTGATGACCTTGAGTATTCCTCGTCCCTTTATGGTGAAAAGGCTAAGATGAACTAGTTGTTGTAATTTACATCCTCAAAACTCTCCTTAGCAAAGGTTTGCTATGTATATCTTATGTTGTGTGCTTGTAAGATATTGATCAGGATAGTTGATTGCTCTATGGCTCAACTAGTAGTCTAGTATGTATTCCTATGAGGAAAATATGGATGACGAGTAGTCTCGATCAGCTCGATGTATGAGATCATGAGTTGACTTTCTTTACCTTGGTGTTGATGATGCACGTTACTAGTACGTACGTACTTCAATAATGCCCTTAGCTTGATGATGATGAATCTGACATAGCGCTGAGCTTTCAAGTTGTAGCATTCAATAACTAAGCAAGCTTCTTCAAACGCAATTTCAAGTTTAAAGATCATTGGTACGGAGTATAACACTATAACCTCATCTAGGATTGGATGAGTTTTCATTTAACCAATTTTACAATTTAAAGCTACCACCTAAGTACCTCATCTAGGTTCGATGCGTTCTCATACTTGACCAACAGGGCCAACTGCCAAGTTGACTCATTTAAGCTAAATAGTCCTACTACTCTTGCAGTCTTGCAAGTGCATCATGGAGCCTCATTAAGCCGCAAGAGTTGCCCCAACACTATAGAATATAGTTGCTCGTAGGCCTAAGGTGAAAAGGAGACAACAAGTCGGTAAACCTTGGTCGCGAGGTGTATTGAAGGATAGAAGCTTAGTGAATTAAGGTGTTGATCTGATGACTGATTGTTATTCGGATGTGCTATGAATATAAGCTCATGGTTACCTTAGCTTGTATCCTTTGATTGTTTGAGTTTTATGAGTTTATATTTATGCAAATGAAATCGGGTTTATACTGTTAAGTATATAATCATGTTTTATGTTTGGTTGTGAGATTCCACTATACTACTTAATATGGTCACGGTAGCTTGTATCCTAAGCCAAAGATGTTAAGAGTCTATTAAGAGTCTTGTTAGTCAAATAAAACATGTTAATACAGGTTCAACTGCCCCTATTTGCTGCTACTTCTTGTTCAGTCTCATTAGAACACAAAAAAGGGGTAGTTGTTATCATTATTAGATGTGATAATGAGTTGAGTCCAATATGAGCTTGACGTTACTCGTTTTGAGCTCATAGAGTTAAATTAAAGCTCAAACCGATCTCCAGCTTGAAAAATTCAAGCTCGTGCTCATGCTCGCAAAGTCGCAAGCTTAAATTGGAGCTCGAGCCGAATAGGAGCTTATATATACTTTTTTTTTTTTGTCTTTTTGTCTAAACTTTTATTACTCGATCCCTTGTCTTAACCAATGGTTTACTTTTGTTTCACACACTTATTGAGGAGATAAAATATAATCATATTAAAGTACACTTAAATACAAATATAACCATATTTACAAATTTATGAATTTTTCAATGATATGACTTGAGTTATGGATTGTCAAAGTATACGCTAATATATGTGAAAGCAATGTAAACTATTGGTTGGGAGTTGGGACAGAGGGAGTATACATTAAAAGTCTCAATTGTTAATTATCTTTAATGTAAATTAAAATCTATGACAAATTGGTGAAAATATTAATACGAGAAGAATAGGAATATCACTTATTAATTTTTTGTTAACAAAATGTCATCATATTAGATTTTTTTTTAACTCGAGCCGCTCATGAGCTTAATGAGTTGAGCTGAGACCTTGCTCGGCTTGGCTAGTTAAGGACTCCAGCCGAGCTCACACAACTCGAGTCTTAGCTTGATCGAGCTTTGATCGAGAGTTCGCGCGAGCCGATTCAGCTCATATCATCACGGTATCACCCATAATCATTATTATACTATAGGTTGATATTACATGGATCATATATACCATAATAATCTTGCATAGTTTTAAATACGCTCTTTCAAGGAAAAAGAAAAAGAACAATACTTGTTAATTATATTAGACGGTTGTTGAGGGAATGAATTGGCGATTTATATTAGTTATACGAATTTAGAAAATCATTTTCCACCTCGTAACCCTCCCAAAGTCATCAATTCATGCACATTTCGGGTATAGCCCATTCAATATGACGAGGGTGATGGACTGATGGTGGCATGTGACATACGTACCCTTAACTCCAAGGGGACATCTGAAGACATCATGCAAATAATTATGCATGTAAGTACGCTGGGTAAACATTCTTAGCATGGCTCTTGTCTTGTTGGCTTACATTCTTAGCATGGCTCTTGTCTTGTTGGCTTATATATAGTGTGCTAGTGTAAGGGTTTTCGGCTGCGCCTCACTTCTTCATATAAACTCATAATAGACGTACAGAAGGAGAGAAAGAGAGAGAGTTGAGGAGAAGCTGAAGTTAGGAAGTATGGCATCTAGTCCTGGAATTCTTACGCATTGGCCATGGGAGGCTCTAGGCAACTTCAAGGTTCTCATTTCTCTAGATATAGTTCCTTTCTAATCTTGTTCTCTTTATCTCTGTACATATCACGGTTTAAAAGTCTACACCGCGAGTTTTTGGAAGAGCATATGCTTAAACTTAATAATTAAACACACTTTTAAAAAGAATAATAGATCAGGACGAACAAAGATAAGTGAAATATAAATCAAGCAAGGCTCTAGCTTTGACCGTCACCAAGTTTTGTTCTTATAAAAGAACATGTAATTACTCTACTTCTAGCACCGCTAAATCTACATTCAAATTGGGAGCAAAGTCGTCTCCTATTCAGGGATTGTTTCAGGTTTGAATCTCTATAGCCCCTTCCCAACATATTACTCCGTAACTAGCTACTCCGGTATAACATAAATAACAAAAACTATATTCAAATGTTGCTAATGACTGTAAATGGCTCTCTTCGGAGCTAGAGCAATCATAAGTAAATACACGGCGTTTATTTTTTCTTAGATTTATTGTGGTTATGGGGAACTTATATACTTTATACTTTAATTACACCTAGCTCGTTGATATTTAATCTGTGCATGTGGCTTCTGAGAAGCTTAGTAATTTAATGTGCTATAGATAAATTTTTCTGTACGAATATATGCATGCATGTTGACCTAATTAACTAGCTGGCAAAATAAAATGGTGGTCATTTTATTTGAGTTGGGGTCTAATTAATAGTATTAGCCTTGAATGAACAAAATAACAGTTCCAACTTGAGTTAATGTCGGTAAATGATTGGTGGAGCCTAACTGGTGCAGACACAATTACTTCTAAATTATCAAACTGGTAAATGAATCATCCATTTCTGTAAAAGGTGGGGAAGCCATTACACTTGATGCTTTTTGGTGGTGCAAAGTGCAAATAGTTGTAGTTTTTTTATGATGGTCAATATAGTAGTAGTAGTACGTACAAATGTACAATTAATTTGATTTGTCGTGCAAACTTTCATGTGGTTTGATATCTCAATTGCTATATAAGCTCATATATATTGTACCAACAAAGACGTGAATTGCTAAAAAGAGCTAGAGTCTAGAGAAAATATTCTAAACATGGTCCATCAAGATGAATCAAATATTCATAATAAGAAAACTAATGATTATAGATTTACAGTATTTTTCAGTTATAAATCTGCTTCCGCCTATGCAATTAAGAAATATATATATCATCATGCTTTGATTTGTTTAATTAATTATTTATTTATTTATTGAACCAGTTTGCACCGAGTTTATGATATCATGAAATTAATATGTGATTATTTAACCTTATGTGTCAAAATTTATATATGTAATATATAATACTTCATGGTCCTTATCTACTATTTTTTCACCAAAAAAAAATCTATTACTATTTTGAAGATAATTTTAATATTATTTTGATAGTTTACTGTATTCAAAATAAATCATCAAGTGATCACTTTATAGTATTAATACTATGTCAAATAATGGTCATTTTAATACGGTCTAATGTTGTCGTAAAATTAAAGGGTCTCATAAAAGACTTTCTGCAACAAGTCATGTTGAGCGTTGAGACGTTTTCCTGTACACGAAAATGATTCTGTACATATTTTGCTATTTTACTAAGTTGAACATTAATCAGGTGGTACTTGTGTACATCTCGATCTACTTAAAGCCTGTGTACGGATGATTCTAAATAAGTAGGGGTTGATAGCAATGTTTTAGTTAATTAATGCAGGTTATGCAACTTTATGCATATTTTCTTTGATTTTGCATCCAGCTGGTATCATTGTAGCTTAAATATTCTTGAAGTATGTCTTATGACTGCACATCTTTGTCTATAAACTAACATAAACTAACATGTCTTGTTTATTTGCTACTCTATGGCTGAAGTACGTTATTGTGGCTCCCTGGGTGGTTCATAGCATATACTCGTTCATAGCAAAGCCGGACGAAACAGATGTCACATACCCTCTCATCACCGTCCTCATGCTAACGAGGATGCTTCATAGCCAGATATGGATCAGTTTGTCTCGGTATAGAACAGCCAAAGGGAACAACCTCATTGTCGATAGGAGTATCGAGTTTGAGCAAGTTGACAGAGAAAGGAATTGGTATACTGCATATACGTCCTTTTTTATTTAAATTGATCATTTCTTTTCCGCTATGGTCGTCACTTGCATCCATGTAGAGAGTCACTCAAAGAAGGCAACATCTGAATATATATTGTTAATTCCAACTTTGGTTCAATTTAGCGTATACATGCGAGTTTGTAATCCTTGTAATATAGTGTTCGAATATTATTGTGGGTTCTTTATGTTGGGAAAAGACCTTGATCAGA
>CAAKMY010015219.1:0-25638 GCA_901111285.1 Corrigiola litoralis
CCCTTTCCGTCTTGGATCTGAGTCAACGCATGCAATTGCGGTCAGTCTTGCTACCTCTTTAGTTGCTGCCATTGGGACATACGGACATTAGGATCGCTGCCTTCTGTTTGTAGTTTAAAGAAGATTACCTCCTAGCAGCTCAACCATATTCTACCAACTGCTGGTTTCTGCGTGGAAAGGGTTGAGGCTCGCTATCCATTAGTGACACGTCGCTACGATTGTCTTGAAGACATGGGAGAAATGAAGAAACGAAAAGGTATCCCGATTCTGGAGTAGGCAAGGCGAATGGTTTCTATCTCTTAATTGAATACCCATTGCTTGGAAGGTGGACCAGACGTCATGCTCCGGCCCAATACCAGGCTTGGAAGAGCACTTTTGTTTCATGTTGAGAAGGAGTGTAAATTCAGTGTCTTTTAGCCTTGACTGGAGGAATTGGTGAGAGCCCGTGAGTATTTTTTAATCGTGTCACTGAGGGTTTAAAACTAGCCACAAAATTCAAATTCATGAGAAATTCACATAATCTGCCAGTTGTCATTCGAGAATAGGATGTCTTTCAGAGAAATCTAGATTGCAGGCTGTTGCAGTCGACATTTTTACTTCTACTGTTGTGGGCTATAATTTCTAAGAAACTTCTTCTTGACTGGTTTGTGTGCATCCTAACTGTTAACACATTTCGATACAAGGTGTACAATTAGGTGCTTTGTAGAAAATGAGGGATTTCTTTGAGACTTATGATTGATGAAACTTGGTGCTTAGACTTATGATTTGCGTCTCAATGCTAGGCCTTCTTGATATAACTTGGAGTTCTTTCCTTTAATCCTTTACAACCTGTAAACGGAATCTGCAGGAAAAACAAGTTTGGTTTATGCCTTTTGGTCTAATAAATTTGGGAGTAAGTATGGGGATCAGATTTTAGTTGTGGTTGAGTTCTCGGTAACAGTCACAAAACCTCTTTTTAGTGTGATGCATTAGCTGTGTTGCGGCATGGCAGCCAAGATTTGATTCCTTTATACATGTTGAAGAGCCTAACGGATGGACAGGAGCTCACTCAAAGAAGATTTAGGATATGATAGGGTGCTGAATGAGATGAGTCCATGACCATTCGTTATTTGACATTTCTATTTGTTTTCTTATTCACAATATGGTATTCTCTGTATTTACATGGTCACTGCAATGTGGATGCTACTTCACATTATAAAACGTGTCCCTATTATTCGCGGTGAACTTGGCCTTCCCTTTGAAGAGTTGCTTAATGTTAATAGTCTGATGTTTTTGCAGTTCTTGGATGTTGGTCCTGAGCTGGCTAACCATTACTCAGAAGTGATTGCGCCACAAGATGTTGCAACCTATGGTGGACTCTGTGCTCTTGCCACTTTTGATCGATCAGAACTGAAGGCACGATCGTACAGTTGTCTTCCCCAAATTCATGATTTTATTGAGCTGTTTTTAGGCCTCAAAGTGCGTGTCTTTGATACTGTTTTTGAATCTTGTAGAGCAAAGTTATTGACAACCTCAACTTCAGAAATTTCTTGGAGCTTGTGCCAGAAATAAGGGAGCTGATTAATGACTTCTATTCAAGGTATATATTTTATTTAGCCTCTTTGACTTATTAATGCTCTTTCTAATGCCAGTGTGAGCTGATTTTGCATTCGTAGCTTGTTTCCCTAGCACCATTGGCACTTCATCTGCATCACTACATATGTCAAAACTCAACACTATACTTTTGAGCTTTTCTGTAACCGATTGATCATCATATGTCTAATGAACTGCGCGATAGGGTGATTGATCTCACTTTTAGTGTCTGATAATTTCTAGTCTGATGAGTCTTTTGTTCCCTCATCCAGTTATATGGTGCACCATGCTCAACACACTCTCGAGTCTTTTGTGTGTGTTTTAGTTTCTGGCTTGGTGTTCGACTGCTCGGTTTTCTGATTAAGAACATATGGATTTGACATGTTGGAATGGTGTACCTTCTTTCTTGTTCTTTTAAAAGTGTGAATTTATGTTTTCTTTTCACGGGGATGTCGAAACCTTGTCATTTTCCATTAGATCTTTTCACTGGCTTCCTTATTAGCTTCCATGATTTTGTTGCTGACAAATTGTGATCTTATTGCAGTCGTTATGCATCTTGCCTTGACTATTTGGGGAATCTTAAAGCCAATCTGTTGCTCGATATTCATTTACATGATCATGTGGAGACTTTGTACCAAGAGATCCGTCACAAGGCTCTGATTCAATATACTCTCCCTTTTGTTTCTGTTGACCTGAATATGATGGCAAATGCTTTCAAGACCAGCGTATTAGGTCTACAAAAGGAACTTGAGACTTTGATTACCAACAACCAAATACAGGTATCACATTTTGCCATTTAGCATCATTAATGTCTTCAATAGGAACTCTTTGACAATCAGATATTTAGATTGTTGGAAGCTTCCTGACTTTTCTCACTGATTTGTATTATTTATTGCCAACCCATGCAGGCGCGGATTGACTCTCATAACAAAATTTTGTATGCACGTCATGCGGACCAGAGAGATGCCACTTTCCAACGCGTGCTGCAGACTGGCTCTGAGTTTGACCGGAATGTTAAGTCGATGTTGCTTAGAGCAAACATAATTAAGCATGACTTCAGTCATAAGCAGTCAAGGAGGGTATGATTCTCTGATATTCTTCATAACCATCCAACATAATGAGACTGAACTAGAGGTTGCTACATATGTGGAAATAGAAGCGGTTTTGGAGGGTGTTCGGCAGTTGAAGAGTTACAACGTGTCTGCTTGCACAGTTCTCATTTTGGCCATCTTGTGCATACTTGTAAACTTAATTATCAGCAGATGCAGCTGAGACAGTTGTGCCCTTCTTTGTTTTATGATCAGTTAGACTTAGATGACATTATCATGGAAATAGAAAGGATATTCACGGATTTCTTTGCCTGTGATCATCGTAGGTGAAGGTATATTTTAGTAATATGCTTAATGCTGTCCTTGAATATATAATGGGCATGGCTATGAAAGAGCAAATAGAATCTGAATGTGTCTTGGTGCTTGATAGCCGTTTTTCAACTCAGCTATAGCTAATAGTTGGTGTTTACTTGGTCTTTTTGATGTTTCTTCTCCTGATCTTTAGTGTGGACCTTGCTCTAGCTAGCTGCCTATTGCTAGGTCCAAATCCCAGCTTGGGTAAAGGCGTAAAAGCGCCCCCCACCCTCTCTCTCTCCGGCGCGCCCCTCCAGAGAACCCCCCTCTCCCATCTCATGAGTACTCCAAACCGTGAGGAAGACTCACCAACTGAGCTTGCCATGTTTCTTTTTTTGAATGTTAGAAGCTTGTGGGTTCAAAACTTCATCAAAAGAGGCGAGCTTTTGTTTGATTTTGGACATGATGTTGGCAGTCTCCCATGGGGAATTCCACAAACTACGAGTTGCTTTGATGGCGTTTGTGCTCAGTCTATGAAAATATAGATGCTTATTTCGCATGCCTTTGGTTTCTTTAGAGAGAGGTAAATGATGTTTGTACACATCTTGATTTTGCATGTACGGGTACAAAATTAAGTATTAAATGCTTGTACCAACAAGTTGAAAATCAAGTTTATGCATCTACGTCCAATGCATGCTTGCTCTCTCATCATTTCCAATTTATATATCCACATTCCAAGTGAAAATGAAATGATATCTACATATACCATAGAATGTCAATATCTGATCATGCCAACTTAAATATTGGGGGCGAATCTGACATCCTTTATAATAGGTGGTAAAGATGCAGATGTAATCTCTATGTGTGTTATTCTAAAGATGAGTTTTGTTTGATATTACTCCAATATCTACATTATACGGAGTACTTTATTTACGTGTTGAGTTTTCCAGTCTTTGATATTTTTAAAATGGTGTTACCTCACTATTCTAATTCACCTTCACTCATGTTCATATGATCTTTGTCAAAAATAATTAGAATTTTTCCTAAAACTATACTTTGAAACTAGTCTACACTATCCACAATTGTCCTTCACGGCTCCATCAAAATCTACCGTTTAAATCTTCTGTCCCATTTAGTGTCACATCTCCTCTCTCATAATTTTAAATTGTTAACACTTCAACTTTTCATATATGCCAAAATCACAATTAATGATTATACCGGAGATGAAACACACTTTTAAAATAGTGGATTTCGTTTGCCATATCCAACCCCAAAATTAAAGAACATCCTAGATTTGGAATTTCAGACCTTCAAAGTCCTAAGAAAACGTGTGCTCAACTACGAGATCTAATCTAACACTATACACACCTTCTTCAAGATTTGCCACTAATTAATCATCCATAAATCCTCTCAGATCTTGCCTAACAAAGAAAGAATACTTAAATTAAGGTGGCCCCACACCCACCGTTTATCTGGTTTATTCTGCCGCCACTCCCATCTCTCCCATACAAACTCAACTCACAAACATACTAGTACAACTGTACTCACTTCAACACTTCAACACTTAATTCAACACTTAAACCACTTTAACACTTAGTTGTGTTCTAAAAAAAGCAAGAAAAAATCCCACTTTTTTCCACATAATAACTACCAATTTAACTCACTGAAAAAACCCATCTCACTAAACCCCTTGATCATCAAATCTAACCCAGAAACTCGCAATCTTATCAGCTACTCTGTGCGCACATTTTAGACGAAAAAAAAAAAGTTGCAATCTTTACTCCCAAAATGCAAACATAACTTCCTAGATCCAAAAAAAAAACTGCCCATCATAGTAAAAACTTATAAAACTTGACAAAAATGGGCCATAGTAATCTGGGATCATCAAAGAAACCAGGAAAACAATGGAAACTATTAGACATAGTTACACTATTCTTCTTTATGATAGTTGTTTTATTCTTTTTGCTTGTTTTTACTCCTTTGGGAGACCCATTGGCAGCTTCAGGTAGGCAAACATTGCTCCGGGCCTCGGCTTCGGATCCGAGGCAGAGGGCAAAAGTGGTGAGTGCAGTGGAAGAGGGTGTGAGAAAGATTGAGTATTGTCCAGTGGAGTATGTGGATTATATGCCATGTGAGGATCCTAAGAGGAATAGTCAGTTGAGTAGGGTCATGAACTTTTATAGGGAGAGGCATTGTCCTAAGCCTGAGGAGGAGCCTCTTTGTTTGATCCCTCCACCTAAGAATTATAAGGTTCCTGTTCAGTGGCCTCAGAGTTTGCATAAGGTATAATTTTTGTTGGTTTTGGTGTTTTGTAATGCGTCTTGTGTGATTGGTTTTGTTTTATGATGATGTTTTAGTATATGTTATGATGGTTAATTGGTTATGTTTAATGTGGATTGTTATGTGGGTGTGGTTTGATTTGTTTTAGCTTGGCATTTTGTACAAGGTTTGATTGTTATGAATTTTGTTTATGATTGGCTAGTGCTTGTTGTGATTGTTATATAGTATGTGATTTTTTTAGCATGATTTGATTTGATTGGGTTTTGAGTGTAATTATGGAAGGTTGTGTTATGGTTTGGAGACTTGGAGCATTGGTGGTTTCTTCACTTCTTGATGGAGGAATCGGATGTGGATTCACTTCAGCAGTTTGTTTTGTGAAGCAATGTAGACAAGGGTGTTTGGTTTGAGTATTGATGTAAGGGGTATAAGATGCCAATATGGATTGTTGTGTGGGTGTTTTAGTTTGATTTGTTTTAGCATGGCATTTTGCACAAGGTTCAGTCTTTATTTAAATTTTGTTTATGTTTTGGCTAGTATTTGTTGTGATTGTTATATAGTACGGAGTATGTGGATAATATTTAGTTTGATTTGATTTTATTGGGTTTTGAGTGTTTATGGTTGGTAATGTTATGTGTTGGAGTATTGGTGGTTTCTTGATGGTGGATTTGGATGTCGATTCACTTTAGCAGCTGGTTTTGTGAAGTGATGTGGAGAAGGAGGTGGTTTTGAGTATTGGATGTAAGGAGTTGATGGATATATGATATATCTAGATTCGAGGTATGTCGACATATGTGGATCGAGTGGGTGTTTTTGGGTACACAGTTGTCAGCTTATTCTTAAAAAGTGTGATGAATTCCACTTAAGTGTTGAAGGCTATCATCATATATAACCATAGTTGTATATATCGTATCCTCGGTATGAATTTTTTTATCTGTCAATGACTGTGAATGTCAGTTGGTTGGAGGGGAGGCGGACTACTTAAGGCTTCTGCTTTGAGACTACTATCTATTGCCATACTCTTCAGTTCACATACCTGGGATTTATTATTAGCTTTGATCGTTGTTGCTTTGCAGATATGGCACTCAAATATGCCATACAACAAGATTGCAGATAGGAAAGGCCACCAGGGATGGATGAAGATAGAAGGCCAACACTTTATTTTTCCCGGTGGGGGCACTATGTTCCCCGATGGAGCAGTACAGTACATAGAGAAGCTTAAACAATATATTCCCATTTCAGGTGGAGTCTTGAGGACAGCTCTTGACATGGGATGTGGGGTAAGAATCTTTGTGTTTACATTGTTAGTTTCCTTGTTTTTATGTCTGAAATAGTAAGCACTAAGCAGTGCATCTCCTCCTACAGGTAGCTAGTTTTGGGGGTTATATGCTTTCCGAAAATATCATGACCCTGTCTTTTGCTCCAAGAGACTCACACAAGTCACAAATTCAATTTGCTTTGGAAAGAGGCGTACCAGCTTTTGTTGCCATGCTCGGGACACGTAGACTCCCGTTTCCTGCATTCTCATTTGACTTGGTGCATTGCTCAAGATGTTTGATCCAGTTTACTGCCTACAGTGAGTTGAATGACCAGTTATTTTATCTCTTTACGTACTTAATATGCCTTTCTGTGATTGATTGATGTAATAAAGGGAACATGGTTGGCAGATGGAACTTATTTCATTGAAGTGGATCGCGTACTTCGTCCAGGAGGATATATTGTAATCTCTGGTCCTCCTGTTCAGTGGGCCAAACAAGACAAGGAATGGGCTGATCTCCAGGCAATTGCTCGAGCATTGTGTTATGATCTAATCACTGTTGATGGGAACACAGTCATCTGGAAGAAACCTTCAGGGGATGGGTGCTTCCCTAATCAAAATGAATTTGGGGCTGGATTGTGTGATGAGTCTGATGATCCAAGTGATGCATGGTAATTGAAGGGGCTTTCCTTTATCCTTTTTTCTATTACTTTTTTCTTGATAATAATTTACACCGAAAAAGAAATATTTGGTCTTGCTCGTGAAAATGGTAACAGGAAAATATAGCAGAAAAGCATTGGGTGTCACTTACAAATGGCTAGCCTTTTAATAGCGTCAAAGTACATTGTTGTCGGTAATAGAGGGTTAATCATACATGCTACCTTATTCTCAGGTACTTCAAACTGAAGAAATGCGTGAGCAGAACCATCCATGTGAAAGGGGACATAAGTGTTGGATCGTTGCCCAAATGGCCAAAGAGGTTAACAAAACCTTCTTCCCGGGTTACTCAAATAAAAAATGGGTTGGATGTATTTGAAGCTGACACTAGAAGGTGGACAAGAAGGGTTTCATATTACAAGAACTCCTTGAAGCTGAAGCTCGGAACTTCAGCTGTGCGCAACATCATGGATATGAATGCATTCTTTGGAGGCTTTGCCGCTGCTCTTGTATCTGATCCTGTGTGGGTTATGAATGTTGTTCCTCCTCATAAGCCTACTACTCTTGATGTGATTTATGATAGAGGGCTGATTGGAGTCCATCATGATTGGTAAGTCCTCTTGACATGTTCTATTCTGTAATATACTATATATTCTTCAGCCTTATCCCTTTATATTGGGTCTACGAACTTGTTATTTTATATTTAAAAAGATAAAACATAAAAAAGAAATGTGATGAATTGCAATAAGAGAAAAGAGGCGGTGAGGGGGAGGGTAGAAGAAGATTAGAAAATAAATGTTGGTGTGTAGATCCCCGAGATGCAGCATATCCTGGTCATTTGACATGGTTCAGTCTTTCTATAAAAGGGAGTTGAATGAAATATTTCCCACATATTGTCGCCAACACTGCTATTCAAAATTTGATGTTGGTTTGTAAATTTTGGAGGTGAGAAGAAGATAGATGCCGGTGTGTAGATTCCTAAGATGCAGTATATTCAAGTGACATGGTTTAGTCTTGTATAAGAGAGTTGGATGAAACATTGCCACAAATTGTCGCCAACAGTACTATTCATAATTTGGTCATCTAGATGTAATTTGGTACCAGATGCTCCCTGATCAACATGTATTCCCTGGGAATTTCAAAAAATCTGAAATCTGTTAGTAAAATAATGGTATAGCTTTTGCTTTATGGTAGTTATAATGGAAAAGAAATCCGTATCCTCGAGGGTTTACCATCTGTGTGCATTTGCCCCTGCCAAGCTATTAAAATTATGGATTTTCCAATGTCTATAAATACCCTAGAGGCGATGGGTCAACATATGTATTACTAAATATTGTTCCTTGATTCCTGTTATCAATTTTTTTTTTTTTTTTTGGTCAGATATACATGTACATTTCTGTGAACTTCTTTTGACATAACTCCATAGGGTAGGGAATCAAACCCCTATTTTAGGTTCCAAAGCCGTTGCCAAATTTATCGTGCTATACATTCCAATAAGATGGCATTTAAGCTTTCAAAAATAAAAGCATACTCCATTCTGGCAAAAACTTAATTGAGCTAGGCATTTCCGGAATCGTTTTATTTATAATTAGTCAATGGATTTGCCTAGTTTTTCTAGTATCATCACAGAATGAGGTGCTTTGGACATGGCTGGTTAAGAAAAAAGGGAAACGGCTGATAGTGGATCGATGCAACCTTTCGAGCATCAGAGAAGTAGTTTTAGCATCTAGAAAAGTGAAGAGATGGTTGGGTCCATTGTAATAGCATAGTTTACAAAAACCGGCTTTTTCAGTCGATTTTTGATTTTCCGAGAAATGTTCCGAAAGTGACCAAACATGTTCCTAGGGTCTATTGGAGTGTAATTGAAGCATACGGCAATGCCACTCCTTGGTCTTGGTAGTTTTACAGTGTGAGCAGGTGCATAATTGACAAAACCGATGGTCTGGACAATTCCAAAGCTAGTTTTTGTCGTTTTTCTTGTTTCTTTAACAACTATATGTGTTTAGGATGGCTCCTTCCAATTTTCGTCAAAAAAAAAAAAAAAAAGGAAACGAGGTTTTTGAATGGGTTATAATCCACGAAAACCGACTTTTTTTGATCGATTTTTTATTTTCCTGGAAATATTCCGAAAGTGACCAAGCATGTTCATAGGGTCTATTGGAGTGTAATTGAAGCATATGACAATGCCACTCATTGGTCTTGATAGTTTTAAGATGTGTTTATCGCTTAATTTGAGCATATGCATAATGGACCAAACCGATGGTTTGGGCAATGCAAAAGTTACTTTTTGCCGTTTTCCTTGTTCCGTTAACAACTATATGTGCCTAGGATTGCTCATGCCAATTTTCGTCCAATTACATTTCGGGGCCCGAAACGAGATTTTTGCATGTGTTATTCACAAAAACCGGGTTTTTGCGTTGATTTTTTATTTTCCGGAAAATGTTCTGAAAGTGACCAAGCATGTTCCTAGGGTCTATTGTAGTGTAATTGAAGCATATGGCAATGTCACTCCTTGTATTGGTAGTTTTAGGGTTAGTTTAACGCTCTATTCGAGCATGTGCATGACAAAACCGATGGTCCAAATCTACTTTTTGTAGTTTTTATTGTTCCAATAACAACTATATCTATCTAGGATGGCTCCTGCCAATTTTCGTACAATTCCATTACGGGGCCTGAAACGAGGTTTTTGCGTGCGTTATAATCTCCAGGCTAGTTTCTGATATAATTCTTTTGTGAAGTAATTCTATTTTAATTTTAAAGGAATATTAAGACTTTGTTCGTGCTTTTGTTTCATGATAGATATGTGGTTTATCATTGAAGCCTGTAGAGGGCCTTGTTCTTGGTGATGAGGCAGATAGTGTTACCATTGTAAATTGTTTTAGAACCATCTTGCTGGACTAAGCAGCCTGCTCTCCATGTAATAATGACACATGATTTCACTCATCTTTATCGGGAAACATAAGAATACAGATGGCTCGAAATACTTCATCTGTTTTCGAATTTACTAAGCATGCTAGTGATAAGCTTACCCGAAAAGGGGTTTCACCATTGCCTTTTTCTTCTGAATCAGTCATAACTGGTCCACAACAGGAAATTGTCGCAATATTTTTTTTTTTTAACGTTCCTGTATTTTCTGTGCCAATGACTAGAAGGTAAAAAGGGATTATGTTTTCTGATCATGGTATCCTACGGGTGTAGCGTTGCTCAGTCTGTTGATACTAGCTAAGCTCATGCTCAGTTTTTCTGTTAATGTTTTATTGCTGACTGCTGAGCGGACTTTGATAAGTCTATTGATTCGACAATATGAATTTGTGTAAACAGGTGTGAGCCTTTCTCGACATATCCTCGGACTTACGATTTTCTCCATGTATCTGGTATTGAGTCACTTATAAAAGATACAGCTTCAGGCAAATACAGGTATGTTTATCTGTTGAATTGCACTTGGCAGAAGTGTCCTTGATTTGCGTTTTCAACTTATTCATGATTGACCTGCACTTTTGCTGTTATTGTGTCCGTCCTAGAAGGGCTCTCTTAGATTTATATATGAAATTAATGAAAAACGTGTAATGTTTGTACTTTTATGATCCATCTGCATCCGTTTAATTTACTTTCAAGTACCATTGATATTTGAAGACTAGATCTTCAGTCTTCATTGTGAAGAACTACATCCCTGTTCTAACAAGGACTCCAGTGGATTTCTCTTGCACATAGTCTGCACTATATCAGGAGCTTTTTAATGAGTTACTAGGGAAATGTAGGGTAGCCGTTTTATCTCAGACTAGCTAGTGAGTGTGATAGAATCTGGCAAGACGATATATCAGGAGGGAATTGATGACAGGCAAAACTTTCAGTAGTTTTGTGATTTGAATTATAAGGCTGTATATGAGTAAGGGACATAGACTTAAGATCTTGTAACTCGAAATTTTTCTCAAGCTGGTTAGCAGCCTCCCGATAAGAGTCAGGAACCTGTACATGGGAAGGAAAACTAATACTTGTAAGAAGAACAATAGTAAGAGAGGTGAACTATCAGCTGCCCTACCGTCTTGAACTTGTGATGCCAGTACTTCATACACGTCACCTGTAGGGGCTGTTCTTCCCATCCCTGCATAATAATCTATGCTCGCAGCCAACTTCTTCGACCCGTGGATGGTACGTCTGTACGTTTATAACTGCACAGCCATATTGTCATGGTTTATGTGGGTCTGGCACATGACTGGGCGAACCAGATGCATGTGTGGTGCTAGTTTTGAGTATGGTTGAGACTTGAGACTAGGGTTCTCTTTCTCTTGATGAAACAACCTATCAGAAAATGAGAAATTGAGTTAATAGCTAACTTCTACACTTAACCAAACAGACTACCAGGTTCCCCTACTTTCTCCTCCAATTGGACCTTTAATGTCCCCTTAAAATTTTGATAAACTCTATTCTCATTGATTTACATCAAATTAAAAGGCTTTAAGTAATAATAGTAAAAGGATAATTATAAAGCAAGGGTTCCAACTTGCAAGCTGGACATTGGCAATCGGCCTGCTTGACCCGATTCCCAAGAGCCATCTTGGGGTTTGAAGTAGCCTGTCATCTTAAGTGGTTTAGAAAAGATGGTTGCTCACTTTCCAGGTAGAAACTTTTTGGGGCTTAGTAGACGATTGGGCTGTGCGTTATAATACTGACAGTAGTAGGTATAATGGTAATGTTCATGTGGATGAGCCTAACTACTAGGCGAGGCGCTTGAGATTTGGAGTTAGTTTCAAGTCAAATTTTTCCAAGAGCGGAAAGACTCTTGTGCAGAACATAATTGTTGCAGTTAGCTTCTTAGTTCAGCTTGATATATCTATCACATAAAAATTATCAAATATTCAAATGTGAGGGTGGGAAGAGGACTACAGCCTGTTGTTTGTGGATAGGGCAGCTTTTGAGTTAGTTTGAAATTATCAAATACTCGAGTAAGATTAATATAATCAGCTAGTTGTTGAAAAGAAAAAAAAAACATTGAAATCAGCTAGTTTAAATCACTTCACTAGAATGGTTTTCTTGTTTAACCAATCTTACAGCAGAAACCATACTATTGGCTAGATGGCTGGAGTAACATGTCGTGCATGGAGGGTTGAGGCACGACCTTGAAGCTTAAATTATAGTTTGTACCTGGCTTTGAAGTATGCTATGGGGCCTTTGGGCCATACTGAGTTATCAACTATGTAGGTCTTGACCTCATGACTTCTATACAAATGGCTTGATATTGGCTTCTTCATTGGTGAGTGTGCCTTGAGGGTGCTTTCGACTAGCCTAGTATAATGGTTGTCGATTAATCTCTAGTAGACATGGATGCATGATCAAGCCATTATTTGCATTTTGTGTAAACAAACACTGTAACATCAGTATAGGATATGGAACTCAGCATTTTCTTAGTGGGGTCAGGGAGACAACTGATAAAGTGAGCTTGTGGATAATCTTGTGTTGCATTTTTTGGTCAAACACTGTTACTCTGACACTCCCTAAGAGAATCCCCGTGGCAGATATGAAACTCGAGTGGTCGTTCATGATTTAGCAAAGCTTAGATTATACATTTTCTGATAATTTCAAGTGATGGATCGTCGGATCCTTATCATGTTGTGAAGTCTTCAACAAATCCATGTAACATAATTTTAACACAAATCGTCTTTATTTTGCCTTGCAGATGTAAACTTGTGGATCTTATGGTGGAGATGGATCGAATACTACGCCCTGAAGGGACGGTGGTGGTGAGAGATTCACCTGAGATAATCGACAAAGTAAATCGCATTGCTCATGCTGTGAGTTGGACTACCACCATTCATGACAAGGAACCTGAATCAAATGGAAGAGAGAGAATTCTGGTGGCAACCAAAACCATTTCATAGGATCACTGACACCGATTTTACCCGACTCCACAATAGTGTAAACCATTTACATTGATGTAGCCACTAGTTCTTAGTGTAAAATTTCTTGGGGTTTTTTTGCTTATATATACTCCTTAAAGCCAAACATGCAATTTCATGCACATAAGTGTATCAGGTTCTCCCTTATCTTCCCGTGACCCTACTCTCCCTTCGCCCCATCTTTTCCGAAATTTCAACTTCCGAGAACTTATAATGTATTTAGTTATATATTTACTGTAGTTTGAAAGGACGCACAAAATTTTAAATGAGAATTGACTTTTCAACTTCTATGTGATACTTTGAGAAGCAAGTCTAATTCCACTCCCAACAATTAGTGGTGTATGTTGAGAATGACTTCAGGAAAACTACAGGGCCAAGGAGCAAGGAAAGGCCTATACATTTATGAGGAGTGATGCTCTTTTTGTCCTCAGCTTTGGAATCTTCCTGATTGTGTTTCTGTTTACTGACGAAATTGCTTAACTGGATGAATTTTGGAAACTGCTAAAAGAAACTTAAACTAACTGAACAGAACTGGAACTATTAGAAACAATAATAAATAAAAGAACTGAACGAGTTGAAATTGTTGAACATCAGAACATATATGATGATATGAACGAAGATTGTTGAAAGGAACAAGCGGCACCTGTATTACGCTATGGTTGTGAATGTATGATGACTTTATACATGACAATGTTATGATATGAACTGTTGATTGTTTTGAGGGCGGGCTCGATGCAGATTTCAGATAATGCAAGTCATGGAATTTTCCGACCAGTCTTCTTGCCCTTCTTTCTAAAGTTGTTACATAAGATTTTGATACGACTAGCCTACCAACCATTTCCCATGCTACACTGTTTAAACTTAAAGAGTATTGCTGATAGCTCAATTCGTCTGAGTCCTTTGCTATTGAGCCATTTGCAACTTGCATGTATATACTATCAAATCAAATTGGGTGACATGTCGATACATTCAATTCTCTTTCGTCATTCATAAAAGCCAGACTTAAAAGGATCAAAATCATTACCAAGTCATGGTGCATGCAAAGAAAGCGGTCAGCTTATTATTGTCTAGAATTTGACTGAATCAAGTCGACGCTAGCTCTGTCTCATTGATTGTGCTAGCTCCTTAAATTCATTGCTCAGGAGTCAGGACTCCAAAAAATTGCCCGAAATATCAAACTACAAGCTGTGGATCATTGTCCCGTCATGAAAATCCAACATACATAATTACATTTTGATCTCCGCTGTTTGTGGAAGGACAACATCCCGTTTATCTTGGGTCATTTCCTCTCATGACACCATCCGAATTTATACTGTACTAAAAACACATTTTTTTTGCTTGGATAAATGCTAACCATGTTTTTGGAACAAGATATGCAAGACCGGTTGTCTAAAATTTAAACACCGCAATCATTTTCATTGACTAGTAATGGATTCATCTTGCATTATTCAATTGTATGTATTTCAGTACTTATAAGAGTACCACATTCTTACTTTTTGTATATGCCCTTTTTTCGTGAATAGGTTGTAATTTTGGAGGCGTAACATCGGAAACATACCTAGCTACAAGAAGATTACATTCTGCCCACCTAGCTAGAGCATTTTTTTTCACTTACACTCTCTTTGTTAGGAACAACTTCAAACAAACAAAAGCAAACTAAGGTGTCATCAACGTAGCTAATGTAAATTAGTTGAAGGGTGTAGGAGTAACACACGAGTTACCTTAGACGATCAAACCTATCTGATCTTAAAATCAAGAAGAAAAATGCAAAAGCCTTAAAGCCATGATGACATAACGCTAAAGGGCCTTTACTTTGGCATTCAAATTGATAAACAAAGTACGAAATTGTTTAAATTAATATCTTAAGATTTGAAGCCTTAATCTCATAAGGTGTCTCACATTATATTGAACTCTTCCACCTTCACCTTAGCCCCGCATTAGTATGCGATTATTCATTTGGGGATAAGCCTTTACGGATCTTTTTTGGCTCATTTCAAAAAAAAAAAAAAAACATGCTAATGAAGTAGGTGGACTCTGATAAACAAGCATTTTCTATCAACGTAGATCTTGAGTTTGCATCTCAACCAATGGCATTCCGCTGATGGTCTACCGAAACTTGTACTTTTATCAGTGGGTAGAAATCCCTGTTGCCAACCATCTTGCTATAGTTGTTGTTAGTGCGCTAGTGCTTCCTTGTTAAAGATCTTTGTAACACCACTAGAGCAATTTTTTGGGGCATCAAACTCTTCGAAACATACTTCGTTTCAATCAATGCCAAACTTGGCAATGAGTGAGAACCTTAATTTGTAGAACAACACCTAAATGTACCTCCTAGACGAGGAGGATTGCTAAGTACGGCAAAGTAAGAGGCTAAAGATTCCAATTGCTGAAGCAACGAGATTCCAACGGTATTGAATATTCCTTGGGTTCGCTGCGTGGTAAATAACTAGTACACATATAGTACTGCTTCTTAATAATCCAGTTGTCATCTTCAAACCACATATTAATGAGGTCTAACTTCCACAGAAATAAAAATTGAAATCAATGGGATTAGAGCCTACGAAATTTAGTGAACTATTAATGACTCCCAATCACAAATTGATGTGTCAACCCCATGTCACACCATATTAATGAAGCTCTTATTTAAGATCCATATGTATTGCAAAGATTTTAATGTGTGCACCCACAATTTTTGCTGTTTGGTAAGTATTAACTACTCATCAATTTGGGAAGGCGGGTGTTTATGATCAAATTTCTTACATTGAAATTGATGATATGATGCTAGTATACCACTGACTTGCATGTGATCATTTAGCTCACCGTTATAAAGTCACATTGCAGTGAATTTGTACGTAGTTTTTATAGGAGACTCTTCAAAGTTTTAAAGAGTTTTCATCATATTAATTGAATTCTTGGCACCAAACCTTTGAAATCAATACTCCCTTGTCTCCTGACATCCCGAGTTTAAGTCTTCAGTCTCGTCAATAGCCTCGTGGTAAAGATCTTTACTCAACATTCTTAGAAAAATTTAGGTTATAAAAGTGCTATTTCTTTTGTTCGCTTTAATTTTGATATGAGACATTGTGATTAACACAATTTATCAAATAATAACACTGCCTGACCATGAGTCACAAAATGAGTTTAATGGATAGTCTACATAAACATAGAAAAATTAGTTTTTTTCTGAATGACGACCCTTTTTTCATTGACCCCTTTTGCTGAAAAATCGAGATTGAAAAGCAGTTTGATACAGTACAAGACTAACTACAACACATTAATTTCAAAAGAGCAGACACTAAGGTATTCAATCAAGTGGCGTGATAGGTTCATAAAAGAGAGGATAAATTGAAAATGTATGAATTATATTTCATACGATTTTCATATATTCAACTTATAATTCTCTCTGAGTTACTACTTTCAAACATAAATAATGACCTGTGACTACCTAAGTGGTAGTACACTAGTACGAAGTTGTTATATGATGGTACATGTCAGGATGTGACTAGCTAGCTTGCAATGTTAAGCTTTCGTTTAGATATTGGACGTTCTTGTAGATCGCAGATACTTAGTTACTTAGGACTTTAGGAGGATATAAATGGCACTGCTTTAAAGTATCTTTGAACTCTAATACGTACGTGAGAGCACTTGTTGTTCCTAACTTCCTACTTATATATACTCTAGCTCACATAGGTGTGCTAGAGAACTCGGAAGGAGTACCATGGTACTAATAGTGTCGGCCTTTGCTTGATTTTTTTTTCTTTTCCCGTGAGTATCCCCTAACGACAGTAGGGCCAGTCTCCTTCGACGCCACGGATCGGAAGACAATGGATACACCGGCCCCTATTCAGTTAGGTTGCTCCCACAATAGTCAAAATTCGAATTCTTAGTCACTTGTTTGAGAGGTGAGAGCCCTTGCGCCTTGCCAGTCATATCAACCACATTTGATCACCTTAATTTAGTTAATTGCTTGATACCCTAGCTCTCCACCAAAAGAAAAATTTAGTTTATTACACTACCTTTCTAACATTGTACTCCGTACCAAGCAGCATGAAATTTCTTGTTTGCATGTATTGAATTAGGAAGGTTCCCGATCAAGTTGCTGTAATAAAATTTAATGCCTAAGAGTTCTACTTGCAATATAATAGAATGGAAAAAAGCTAAGAACACATGTACATAGCTGCTTCTGGGGTAAACTTGCTTCTGAAGCTTATCTACATCTTAATGAAAAGGGCTTAAATTGGACGCATGGGGATTTGGTATTTGATTATTCCTTTAAGAGTTTCTGATGATCTTTCTATACTATGTTCCCCTTTGTAGGTTGAACAATTCTTGGGATCCTACCTTCTGCTCTTATACTATGTTCTAATCTAGTTGTCATCATAATGAGTCCTGGTCCTGCAAATTAATTGATGCAAAGCCAAAATTGTATTTGTAGTTTGCATCATGTTTTGAATTCAATCAGCTCTTTTGGTGTTGGGGAGGATGGAAGAACACATTTGAACCTAGATTTTAAGAGTCTAGCATACGGTGAGTATGATTTCTAATTGGGACAATGTTACTCCGCGAGTAATGTATCTGTAGCTTCTCAAAGCCAAATTATCTACATAGCTTTTTACTTAAATTTTTTCTTTTTTTCTTATAAAGAAAGGATTTGAAACCTGTATAAAAATTATCGTATTCGAATATTCGGACCACCTTCAATTCAACATAAATTCTTTCAATTTAAAAATTGTCAGAAACTTGTAAAAATTAATGAAGTAGAAAATATAAAAACAATATGGTGAAAAAAATAGGCGCCAGTGAATGTTGATACCATCACTAGTTGAGTTCCTTTCTAACATCTTGCGTAAACTAAAGCAAGAAATAAGCATCACACGTATTATGTGGCGTATGAACTATGAAGTGGTATAGACTTAATAATAAGTTGACATTGCCATTTAGATCAATATTTGCACTTGCCTTTCATTTATCTTTTAAATTCAATGGAATGGTGATACCATCAAGACTTGCTCCAATTTGCTACTATGAAGTCTAATTGATCTCGTTAATTATCTAGTAATGTGATGAAGTCTATACATCAAAAAGAGATTACAAAAACTCAGAATTCCAAAAATTGTCTGACTATTTTTCTTTATATCAGTTATCGAATATATAAACAAAGTAGCTTTATCATATCAGTGAGACCGTCTAATTTTAACTTCAAGTCAGACCGTCTTAAAGTGGATATGTTTTGACTTAAATGATCACTTTTATTACCGTCCTAATAAAGAAAATTCTAACTCAATTTGTAATTAGATCTAATTTAAAGTCAAAATTAGACCATCATTAATTCATTATTGATAATACGTGGTATCCTATTTGAGTAGCTACATTGAGGCCTTTCTAAGTATGATCATGTCCCAACTAGCATCCTCAATCCTCGTACCTTAGCTAACTTGTGTACTTCTTGTTGGAGGAGAGAAGGGGGTGAGAAGACAAAATCTGTAGTTCATAAAATTAGGAATTTAATTAGGATGTACATTCTTTATAAATCATTGTCTCAAAGACACAATTAAAGACCAAGTTTGCACAATTAATCCACTCATGAATCGAAAAATTTATGTAAAATCTGTGTGAACCATTAACACATTAATGTGCTATCCACATAGCTCTAGATTTTGAAGCTACGCTTCTCAAAAATAATTAGAGTAGACCATTGTCCCATCATAAAAATGGAACTCATAAATTGAAGTCTAGGTGACATTTGCTTTTCTTGTCGTGGAAGGAGACTTAATTCAAGCAATAATTAGCAGCCGCAGCTCACATAGTTAATTTTCTCTGATACGTCTTTCTTGGTCAACAACTAAAGCAAACTCAATGCATAACATAAGGTTGATCTAATGTAAATGTAGTTTCCCATCAAGCTATCTTTCTTAGTTTTGTCTAGTAATAATACGCATGTGACGATTCTATTTTTTAGTCAATGTATAGGAGCATTCTATTCTCCACAGCAGAATTTAAAACAATTATCCGATCCCGTAGTACTTAATATCAGCATGTTGATCATTAAATACAGAACTCATTAACAATGACGACCCTAAATCTATAGTCTTCTACCCACCATGCATCCTTAGCTCGAGCTTGAATTCGTACTCTATTGGATCGCTCTGGGATGGGAACTTAGACTCTTGGAATCGGTTAGCAAGCTAACTAGCTAGGCTATATTGGGATTTTGGGAAACCTAATCGATGTTATCCATCCTTTTGCGGATTATTTCGAGTTTGAACATTATTTTACTTTGTCTTACAACATTAATTTGTTTCCAATATGATCGACGTTGTTGGGTGCACTCTATGTGTGTATGGGTCGATTATTTCAGATGGTTGACTTAAAGGGTGGTTAAAAATCTATGTATAAACTATTTTTATTACAGCCAATTGAATTTAAGATGTAATATCACCATGATTATATCATTTGAAGCACTATAATTGTCAACCACATATGGTTAAGGTTATGTTCTTTTCATCTTAAACTCGCCGAATTAATATAAAGTTAATTAAAAGAAACTGAAACTATAAATTTAAACTAAAACTGAATGTAAGGCTTATGAATTGAACTCAAAGTAATTGAAATTAATTGCTAAAATTGTTAAAGGAATCAAAAAGGAATCAAATAAATAAATACATGAAAGTAATTAGAAAAACAAAAAGAATCTGAAAGTTGATAAACGGAACTGAAAAAACTTGTAAATGGAAACCTGAAAATAACTAAAATTCATGTGACAAAACATTTGTATATATGTTCAATTAATATAGTATATTTAAGATTAGTTAATTTAGTTTAATCAGTTAAAAATAATTTAAGTTCATTAGTTTTTGGTAGTTGATTAATTTAAGATAGGTTTTGTTCAATTCGATTTATCTGGTTTCATTTGGCTTAAGTTCATTAATATATTGTTGTTCGATTTAGTATGATTAGCATGTCTAACATAAGCAAGATTTTCAATTCCCTTCTACTAAGTAATGTTTTATTTATTTTACTTATACGAAAGTCTATTCTACTCTAATAAGTGTGGTTTACTCTTGCGTATGGAATAGACGTACTATCTTATCCTATGATGGTAGAGAAGCTATTTTTGCATAATCATGAATGTGTGCAACTTTTTGGTGGATTAAACAACTTTTTACAACGGATAGTACTTTGAATATGTAAGAGGTTGTCCTTAACAAAGGTTGAGATTAATATTCATTTCAACCATTGAAGACATGGTATTATGTCATCGACTATATCACAAGACATCATAATAATAGAAATATTTACCTTTTGGCATTGTTATGAATTTATTAAAACTTGTTAAAAGATAACTTTTTATGGAGGATTATGTGTAATGATTCTTATATATGTCCTTTCCATATGGAGGAACTAGGACTCCTTTAGTATGTTTTCTCAACATGTTAATTTCATGAAACTTTTGGGGAATTCTACTAAACTTTTGGACAAATTTGAATATTTTAGGAATCGCTTTGTCTTTTGTTAAGTAATCATAGATTTTTTTTAATATTTTGGGATTTTTTTGTAATTTCATAAGAAAAATTAGGAACTTTACTGAGTTTTCGTGAATTTTAAATTAATTTGTGAACGTTTTCTAAACTCACATGCACAAAACAAGACATATATGCTCAACATGACATACTAAATAGAAATGCAAATATGGTTACAACATTCCTGAAAAGTCTTGCTCCCACTCTTTATTATTCCTAAATTTGGTTGATGAATTGACATTCAAAAAGATCGAATAGCAATGTGTACAAATTCACGTTACAGACCCCACTAGTCCACTACAATAGATGCTAATCGCCACAAACTTCAGTGAATTATTGAGCACAAGTAAAACTAACAAGCCTAAGTAATCCAAGATTCCAAGGCATAGAAGTAAGATATTTTGTTAATTATCTAACTTGGCTTATGCACCACCATAATAATATGAGGATATGACATTACTAATACACCAGTATCAGTTCATCAAATGGAGTGTGTTTAATTGGTAAGTCATTTCAATCACTTTAATTAACTAGGTTGTTTTATTTGGGCAAAATTTTCGGTAGCTTAAATTTCAAGATAGATTGATAACGCAACCTGGAAAAATGAGCCACATGGGCACATGGGTAACCTGATCTAAAATTTTCATTTACCTTAAAATTTTAGTCTTTTTCAGTTTTCAAATACCTTTCAATTTTCAATTACCTTTTCATTCAATTTTACCAAACATAGCCTATGATATAATCACATTATTTCACAAATCACATGACACCTAGCTAGATAACTTGATTGTACGGAGTACATGCAAGAATTAGTTTTATCCTAATTACCGTATAGACATACACACCAACACCATGATATAACATGACTTATACTTAATACTACGTATTAAACACTAGAAATCACTTCCTCTATCCATCTTATTGAATTCTCAACATTTATAAACAATAATGTCATATATAATTGATTCGGTCTTAATTATCATTTCCTAATAACAATTGTATAATCAAATAATAGGATGACAACTTGTATAAAATCCCCATTTTCCTCCTACAACACCCAAAGTAACTAGATTGTACAAGAATTGTTTTTCTCCTAGTAAAAACATAGAACCCCCAATACCAATAATGAAACATTTATGTACTTGAACAACATTAATGTTATGTAGATACACATACATACTTCACTAGCACTTCAATTCGTACTACTAGTGTAACAAATGATAAGAAATGAACTCAAGTACAAAGAGAACTTAAGATCTTGTTCCACTCCCTTTTTACACCACACCTGAATATTTTCACTTAAAGTGACAACTTTTCTCACTTCAACTGAACTAGTTGAAGTGGGAAATAAAGAGTCAACCGACGCCCTTGTATATGTATGCATCATAATTTGACAATTTGTACGCTAGTATATGTAAGGCTTCGAAGACTCCACATACTGTCCTTTTTATCTTCATCTTCTTCTACTTCTTCTCTCAAAACACCACCTAAAAGTCTTACCACTTTTTGTAAGTAAGTACAGTAAAGTAGCATGTCTATCTCATCTCTTTTGCACTCGCCTTCTTCTTCTCTACTTTGTCAAACCATGCAGATATACTTTTTCATTATCCTCACCTTTTTCCTCTTCTAGGGTTTCTTCCCTACACTCCTTTTTGTACTAGTATTATACAGTAACTTAGAGAGAGGGTTTGAGAAAGAAGTGCTTGCTTTATTTTCATTAGTCATAAGCTTTTAACTTATAAGCATTCTTTCTCTTTCTTTCTCTCTTTTCTTGGAGAGGAATTGTAGACATTTGGGTGCTATATATATTTATATTTATATATATATATACTTATCCCCTTGTGTCTTCTTCTCCTCTCCATTTTGGTGGGAAATTTGCATTTTCTGTGACTAACCCAGTTGGTAATTTGACGTGTTCTATATTGGGTACTTGTTAGTTTCCACGTTAAGAAATTATATTTGTATACACATGTTTTAAAGAAATACAAAGTTTGGAGATATTTGATGAGTTTTGGAGGGTTTCTCGATAATAGTGCTGGTGGAAGTGACGGTGGTGGTGGTGGTAGTGGTGGTGGTGGTGGTGGTGGTGGTGGTGCAAGGATAGACATACAATACAATAGTAATAATAATAACAGCAACATGGCACCAGCTGCCATTTCTCATCATCAACAACAACATCATCAACGTAGTCTAGTGGGACCCACTTCCATGAATAAGTCTACTTTCTTCAACTCACCTGGCCTGTCACTTGCTCTTGTAAGTAGTAATAATAATATCTTTGATAAGTTTCTTTTTATGTTATGACTTTATATGGGAGTGTATCATATGCTTTTTTGTTGGTATGTATATATGTGTGAATATGTGTGAAGCTGATATCTTTGTTGTTTTGATTGTTTGATTGTACTAGCAAACTGGAATGGAGGGGCAAGGAGAGGTGACAAGAGTGACAGCAGATCAGAATTATGATGGGAATGGGAATGGGGTGGGAATGAGGAGGAGTAGAGAAGAAGAGCATGAGAGTAGATCTGGGAGTGATAACTTGGAAGGTGCTTCTGGTGATGAACAAGATGCTGCTGATCTTCCTCCTAGGAAGAAGAGATATCACCGACATACTCCTCAACAAATTCAAGAGCTTGAATCGTATGTCTTTTTAATCTTTACTTGTTGTATGTTTTGTTATGTGTTTGTTGTCTTTGATGGTGTATCCTGTATATGCTAAAGTTGGTGTTTTTTAGTGTGTTTAAGGAGTGCCCTCACCCTGATGAGAAGCAAAGGTTGGAGCTTAGCAAAAGATTGAGTCTTGAGACTAGACAAGTCAAGTTTTGGTTCCAAAATCGTCGCACTCAAATGAAGGTTTGTGAAATTCTTTGTGAGATGGAGTTTTTTAGTGGTTGATGATTATGATGATTGAAAGGTTTATCTCATTTGATTTTTGGGTGTGTGATTGTTTGTAGACTCAATTGGAAAGGCATGAGAATTCGATCCTGAGACAAGAGAATGATAAGCTAAGGGCAGAAAATATGTCCATTAGAGAGGCTATGAGGAACCCAATTTGCACAAACTGTGGTGGTCCAGCAATGATTGGTGACATTTCAATGGAGGAGCAGCATCTCCGGATTGAAAATGCGCGGTTGAAGGACGAGTTAGACCGGGTTTGTGCGCTGGCAAGTAAGTTTCTAGGCCGGCCTGTGTCGTCCATATCGACATTGTCTACATTGTCTGGCTCTATTGCTCCACCCATGCCGAGCTCGGCCTTGGAACTTGGTGTTGGGATCAATGGTTTTGGCCCCTTGCATACTGTGACCACTACAATGGCAATGACATCTGACTTTGGGAGTGGCATTTCTAATGCCTTGCCTGGGGTGTCTCCTACCAAATCAACTGCTAATGTGACCGGAATTGAGAGGTCGTTTGAGAGATCTATGTATTTGGAGCTGGCTTTGGGTGCTATGGATGAACTTGTTAAGCTTGCTCAGACTGATGAACCTGTGTGGTTGACCATGGAAGCGGGTGGAAGGGAAATCTTGAACCATGACGAGTATATGAGATCATTCAATTCTTGCATTGGATTGAAGCCTAACGGTTTTGTTACTGAGGCTTCTAGGGAGAGTGGCATGGTGATCATCAACAGTTTAGCCCTTGTTGAAACTTTAATGGATGCGGTGAGCATTTGTCAAATCTCTTAATTGAGTCTCTCGTATAAAATGTTTGTACACAATGGCCTTGTATATCATGAAGTAATAATATTGTCAAGCTTACATTATCTCTGAGATCATCTATTTATCCATGCTTTGATTTTGTTGTAATAGAATCGTTGGGCAGAGATGTTTCCTGGTGTGGTTGCTAGGGCGTCAACAACTGATGTTATAGCCAGTGGAATGGGAGGAACTAGAAATGGTGCACTTCAGCTGGTAGTTAACCATCTTAATTTATTACTCCTTGATTAATTTAATGATGCTATTAGTTTGAGTAATATGTTAAAGATTCTAATTGCTGTTTATCCATTAATATTGTTCATAGATGCATGCTGAACTTCAAGTGTTATCACCTTTGGTGCCGGTTCGTGTGGTGAACTTCCTGCGTTTCTGCAAGCAGCACGCAGAAGGGGTATGGGCAGTTGTCGATGTGTCCATTGACTATATCAGGGAAAGTTCAGGTTCACCGACTTATGTAAATTGCCGGAGGCTTCCATCAGGGTGTGTTGTACAAGATATGCCTAACGGGTATTCTAAGGTACTAAATTTAAGCTCTTTGTCACACACATTATGATTGCTTTCATGATGTTCATTAAGTTGATCCCAAGTGGGTGTCCTTTCCACTTTAGCCTTTAATGAGTTTGTTGCAACTGCACTTTTGGGCTTGTAGCTGTTTGCATTGAGCATCCATTAAATTATGAAAGTAACACGTAGTAGTAAAATTTATCATGAGGGTAGGGGGCATTTATATTCCCAAGCTAATAGTTGAGCTCATGCATCTATGAATCTTGTTTGTCTGGTAATTAATCGCTTAATCACTTGATCACCAGGGTCTTGGTCATGGGTTTGGTTTCAAACAATTGTTTAATTGAGCTTCTTCCCCAAGTTTGTGGCTTCCTAAATCTGTTTTCTAACTCCACTAGATGCTTCTTTTGTGGCACATATATTGCTATCCTCAAGTTTCGACAATGCCTTGTTTACAGCTTAATACTAGTACAGAGTATTTTTAAATGAAACCGTACGTCAGTGAATCGAGGATACAGGCATTGTTTAATGAATAGAAGCCTCTATTATCCTTATTTTCTGTACCTTCAGGCTTCAACATATACTAATTTCACATATTCTTTACTAACTTATGCCTTGTAATCTACGAACATTGGGTAATTAAACTATGCATTTGATGTTTCTATTCCGATTCCTGATGCTGCCTCGTTAATCCATGTTACAGTTTGTGACATGGGGCCCAGCCTAATTTATGTGTTGTCTTAACTGCACACTGAAGACTTTGTAGTCAAAAATACCAAGACTGTCTACTTTGTTCTCATCTGGTATCTATATAATTTTTTTGGCTTCAATAATCGTCCGTATCTCGATGCCAACCTGCTCATCAGTCACTACAGGGAACTGATTTTTACACTCCCA
>CAAKMY010015241.1:0-10096 GCA_901111285.1 Corrigiola litoralis
TTTTACCATATGGGTATCCCAAAAAGACACATCGTTTACTTTTAGTCGCAAATTTATCCCCCTTCCGTTCTTGATTATGCATGTAACATAAACACCCAAAAATACGAAAATGATCATATGAAGGAGCTTTACCATACAGAATTTCAAAAGGTGTCTTCCCATGCAAAATCTTAGAAGGAGTCCGGTTGATCAAATACCCCGCAGTTAGGATACATTCCCCCCAAAAAGTAATAGGCTAGTGGGCTTGAAACAGTAAGGCTCGGGCGACATTTAGGATATGTTGATGCTTACGTTCTACACGACCATTTTGTTGGGGAGTGCCACGACAAGAAGTTTCATATATAATTCCATTTTCAGAGAAAAATTGTTTTAGGGGCTTAAACTCGGTACCATTGTCACTACGGAAAATTTTGATCTTCTTGCTAAATTGTCGCTCAACCAAAGCAAAGAAATCACGCAAGATTTCAGCCACTTCTTTCTTATCCATCAAAAGAAAAATCCAAACAGCTCGTGAAAAATCATCAACAATAGTTAAAAAATAGGATGCACCACAAGAAGCAGAAGTACGATACGGTCCCCATAAATCACAATGAACAATCTCAAAAAGTTCAGTACTTTTGTTGTCACTAATAGGAAAAGAATATCGACTTTGTTTTGCACGAAGGCATACATCACAAATTTTATTGGGCATGCTACTACTCCTACCAACATCTGGAAGTAACTCAGTAATCCTATCAGAAGGATGGCCCAACCTCTTATGCCACAAGTCATAAGTAGACGTATTCCTCACTTGCATAGCAGCAACCGAAATCAAGCCATTGTAATAGTATAGCCTCCCTTGTTGTTCACCCACTCCAATCAGCATCCTCGAAGTGCGGTCCTCAATTACACATATAGCATCAGTGAATTGAGTAGCACAATTGTTTTCTCGGTTAAGTTGGAAAACAGAAATTAAGTTACAAGTCATGACAGGGACATATAACACATTATGCAATGTAAGACGAGAATCAAGAATGACGTCGCCTTTTCCAGTAGCTTGTGCGTGCTCGCCATTAGGAAGATCAACAAAACAAGGATCAATAGAGCATATATTTGTAAACAAATTGAACTCGCCACTCATATGATGTGAAGCACCCGAATCAATAATCCATGGCATCTTACCAGTCATACGAGGACCTGAAGTAGAGGACGGAGAACCAGTGAGAATTGTACGAATAAGTTGCATCTGTTCAGTGCTTACTCCTGCTAGACCGGAAAGATCAGTAGCGGCCTGAGCATGATGACCAGCACCTATGACGGCACCTGATGCAGAACCTGCAACTACTGCAGAAGCACGAGGAGCAATGTCACCAGCACGCTTATTACCTGCTGCATTATGTGAGCCACGGCCACGACCACGACCACGACCAGCACCACGCTGGTCCCACCATTCAGGAAAGCCATGGACTAGAAAACAAGAGTCTGAGTCATGATTAGTACGCTTGCAATGAGTACAATAACGGTTACCTTCCTTACGAGCAAACTGAGTGTCAGCACGATGTGAGTGGTGAGAGGAAGTAGGGGCTTGGACTGCAAAGCTCATAACTTCACCTTTTTCCTCCTTGGCTTTTGATGAAGCACGAACTTGCTCCTCCCGAATTAAGGAAGAATACACCCGATTCACAGAAGGTAAAGGATCCGCAGCAAGAAGGTTCGAGCGAATATTTTCAAAGAACACAGTATTGACGTCTAAGAGTAGTTCATGAACTTTTTCGTCTTCTCTACATTGCTCAAACTGGCGCTCTAAATTGCAAGTACACTTACCACATTGACAAGAAGGCATAGGATGATAAGTTGCAAGGTCCTCCCATATCTTTTTGATCTTCCCATAATAATTACTGATGGACAGTCCACCTTGTTTGCAACCAGAAAGTTCAGCCTTGAGGTACTGAATGCGTGGCCCGTTGCTTACACTGAAGCGTTCTTTGATATCAAACCACACGACTTGAGCAGTAGACTTGTAAGAAATAGAAGACCGCAAAGTCGGCTCGATAGTATTGAATAGCCATGATATAATCATGGAATTAACACTCCGCCAATCGTCATATTCATCAGACGATTCGCTCGGCTTGGTAAGACGCCCATCCAGAAAACCAAGCTTTTTCTTGGCCAGAAGAGAGTTATGAATGGCGTTAGCCCATTCGTCGTAATTCTCGCCGCGCAGTTGAGTTTGGGTGATAAGTAAACCGGGGTTGTCATGAACAGAAAGATGATATGGAGAGGGTGATTTCTTGTTATGTTCACCACCAGTCATGATGAATATGAATAAGGAAGATGAAATAGTATGTAGAACTATAGAATGTAGGAGCAGAGGTAAAAAAAATTTAGTGTTTAGAAGAAGGATCGTTTCTCATGCTGTGATACCATGACAAAGTAATGTGGAGAAGTTTTCTGTATACTTTTCATTAGATCATTGAGTGGTTATATACAACCTAGAAGATATACACAATAACAGACTACAGAGATACTAGGAATACATAACAATAAGATTACAAAGATAAGAAGATAATAAGAAGATAATATCGTCTAACAATATAATTTGAGGTTGTGACCGGTGTTCAAGCACAAATCTAGTTATGAGAGACTCTTTCTACTCTTTTTTATAGTTGGAATTTTAAAATTGGCAACTCGTCGATTTTATATATGAAGCTTAGGTCGTAATTAAGTTCAACCTACGACCTACAAGATGATAATTTTTGCTCTTAGCTTGTCGTATTTCTCTTGTTTCGTGATACGGAAAAGTTTCTTATATACATAGATCAATGAACATTTTTCATGTTATCCGACAAAAAAAAAAAAGTGCTGAATGGATTACTAATTTTGGTCATTCTTGTATCAGAATAGGTGAAGGGTTTGCCCTCCTACTCCATACCATTTTTCGATTTTCCAAAAAAGAAACAAAAAAGTTTGACAACCCAAAAAACATTTAAAAAAAAAAACTTCAAAGTGACTCATACAGTTCAACGGTCGGAATCAAATGTACATCCAAACTAAACTACTTCGAACTCACTAGTGGAAACTCAGATTATCAGATTTTTCGTATGAAATTGTTCAGAAAAAAAGACACCATGTGTTTTATTCTCAGCACTTTCAATCAAATGGTGAAAGATGAGTCCATGTACAAGAATTTCAAGTGATACAGATGATGGTAGCTGTTGCATTATGGGTTCACTGCATTGCTCACTACAGCAAAAGTTGCACAAAATGCATGGCAATATTTCCCTTTACTTTTTACTCTTTGGCCAATCTTTTAAACCTTGTTACACTTCTATCAGGTAATTTTATGCTTATACAATTGCTTATTACTAGTTGCTATGATATTGTAGTAATGTTTTTCTACTGGGGTTTGTTTGTTCTTTATTTTGGCAATTCTTACAATGTGATGGATAAAAGAACAGAAATTTGACCTGGGTTTTCTTATTATTATTGGTTTATGTGAACGTTTAAGTGATTAGCGTGGTAGGATTTGATTAATGTAAAGTTGTCTTCTTTAGGATTTGAAGTAGAGATGTGAATATCATGGTTATATTTGATGCAATATGAACATAGAGGAAACTCCATAAACAGTAGTATGTATCTATGGCTTTTTATGATGTTCTTTATTTGGTTGCAAAGCAAGTATGACAGTTATGTTGAGCATTCAAAATGTCAGTTGCTTGGAGCTTAGGTTTATGTAGTCACATTTATCAAATATCGGTTTCAATGTGTGACATCGTTTATTGATCGAAATTGAAATGAGCTGACCAATCTGAATTTGTGATGGTAAATTATAAACGTGTTTAGCTGGGGTTTTATTGGGCTTTTGTGTGTTAATGATGTTTTTAACAGTGAAGTACACTGTGAGGAGCAATGTTGGTCTAATGGTTGGAAGTTCAGACTGGGGGTTGTGAAACCTCATATCCCCTACCTCCGCAGCAGTAGCTGCTCCAATGTACCAAAAAACCGTGAAGTACTTCGTATCTAGTTGAGGATTGATGATAGATTTCAGATATTAGCATCAAATGTGAATTTAAATAGCCTTGCTTGACCCTGTCAAAGCCATCTAGAGTAGAAGCTTATTAAGTTTTCAGGCTTTCGGTTTGATTGGATTAGAGGCCTGACATTGAAGGCTCTCTCAAATTAAATTTTGCTTCTAGTTGTTTGGATGTTCGAGCCAGATTTAAGTAGTATTAAAAAGTTTCAACGAGTTCGAGAGGAAAAGGATTAAAGATAAGTAAGTCAGGGGGTTGAAGGAGATGGGGCAGACTTGTGCAGAGGTTGGTTCAAATGTCATGTGAACACGAGAGAAGGTCAGCCTGTCAGGTTGATTCAGTTATTGAGCTCAGTTAAATTAATTGAGCTTGATTACGCTAGAGATAATACCCGACTCTGATATTGACCGAAAGAATAATGATAGGGTCAAGGAATGATGATCACCGATCAAAATCGGAGCCAAGTATTATCTTGCTCATGTTCAAGTTCGTTCGATTTACCTAGTTACATACTATCTATAGAAGTATATATTTGAGTTGGTTTGTTGATGATTTCTGGTTTTTAAGATTTTGAAAAGCTCATCTATAAACCAGGGTGGCAGGGTGAACATATAAACGGGCTTTAATCAGCTTTAAAATTGTAACATTAATCTGTTCATGGCTTATGGTCCCTGAATGTAGATGCATTCTTCACAATCCATGATTAAGGGTGACTAATGCCAAGCAATTCCATGCATAAGGCTGCACCATTTCCACTTTTATGATACTTTTTAGATACATTTTCCTTGAAGCATATGTATTATCCAAATACACTAGATAAGCTATATATAAGTCTTATAGATAACACAGAAACAAGGCAAACAATTAAAGGATACAAGAATTATGTTCCAGTTTTAGTGGTTTCATAAATGGTGGCGCCAGAAATGAATGGAAGTATTATAATGTTTGGAGTAATGGCTTTTTTATTGAACCCCATAAAAGTTTCCCTTTCATTTATGACGGCATAAGTATGAGACTGCTAGAATGCCTTGTTCTGTAAGATATAGGAGACTTAAATAGCTGGATTTGTGTGTGTGTGGATTGCTGATATAGTCTAAGAAAATCTATTGACAAACTTGTCATAGGAGTGGAATTGCTGAGGCAGTGTGCATAGACTTGCTTGATATTGTCCATCTTAGTCATGAATTGTGGTAAACTCCTCAATTATAAGGACCGTAAGGTTTGCATGCTTTTCATAAACTTCTTTAATGCCTTTAAGATCTTTTCTCTTCTTTGCGTTGATATTCGTGCAGATATCATGTATAGACCACCTTTCTAGATGCATATGTGAACCAGTTTCATTTGACTCATTTACTTCCACTATCCTCTCGATATATGCTTTGGTTACACCCAAATTGTTCTAGCTTATAGTGCTCAAATTATTTTTAATGTAATTTGACTTTAATGATAAGTTCCAACTACATGTACAAATGATGCTTGTTTTGTAATATGGGTTTTAAGGAAACAGCCCCTCAACTAGCTTGGGGTCAGGTTGCGTATTCTAGACCTTTCAGAAGCTGGATTCAGCAGTGATCCTCTTGGGGAGAATCCTCTACTTACGTTTAAGTTACAATTTTGCTCGTTTCCTTTGCTATGTTTTGTTTGACCATGTTGGTCATCCTTTAGGACTGATGTAATCTGTCAAGATCAACTTTTCAACTGTTACTAAAATACTAAGCATTGGCCGTTTGATGAAATTGTGCAATGCTATAGTAAGAGAAAGTTTACTGGAAGTAACAAACTGATTTTCAGTGGCTACTATTATCATTGGTCAAACACAATCACTTTAAGTATTTTTGTATGTAAGAGACGATAAAGATATCTTCTGGCTGTTTGCCGGAAGCTGCGATGTCATCTTCTACCACCTGTGTTCCTACCAGAACAGCCAATTCCCTCTCAAAAAAAATAAAAAAATGCACTGGTTATTTAGATAACATTCTGAGACTTGTTTTATGAGTTTAATTTCTAGTAGCTTCACCTCATAATTTGACTCTGAATTCAAATGTTTCCTAGGTATCTATAGAAAATCAACACAGGACAGAATCCACTGGCTCAGGTAACGCAAGTGTCAATATTATTTGTGGAAACACCAAAGGGAGAATTTCTGGGCAAGCTTACAAAAGTAATGACTGTGCAAAGGTGAAGTTCATTTCTCTGGAAGAAGTCAAGAAGCTTGCTCCTCGAGTCCCAAAAACAACAATATCTCGATGCTATACATCTCCATTCAATCCTACTTTCTCGAGAAATGTTTGTTTTTCGAAATCATTGATTTCATCCTACCAGTCTGAATCAGAGAGATCAGTGAAAGTAAAAGGATCAGTACATAGATGTGAACAGAGTAATGCTGCTGTACATATTAGGGAAGCCTCTTTCTCTGTGTCTTCTTTGCCTGGTTCAATTTCAGATGCTTCTGAGCTTGGCTTATCCTCAAGAAAAAGAAGAGCTAAGGAAGCTTTTTCCGCTTTATTTGACAAGCCAGGAACTTCAAGACCGATCAAGAGATCAGGTAATGACAGTTCTTCAATGCAGTGTTTCTATCTTCAGTTTTTTTTGTCATGAATATTAATAATAATTATTTCAGGTAACGAGAAGAATCATATCCGATGGAAGAATTTTTGCGTGAAGAATCGCGCTACGGATGCTGAACATGAGGGAAATGACTCTAGCTCTTCTTCAACTGTATTCAAGACACTGCAGACAGGCATGATCTCCTAGTTCTTAATTGTCTATTAGTTGTCTGTATTTGATGTTTAGTATGCGCAAATTGAAGTATAATTCCTCTTATCCAAGATTTAAAGCAACTCTTCTTTCTAGTCCCTACATTTCTGAAGCAAGTAGTTTATGTACCTTTCTCTTTTGGTTGGGGGACACGGGTTATGATAACAGCAGTGGACGGTCTCATTAGGGAAATATTTTCTCAACTTACCTTTACATAATTATTTGAATGTTTAGGTTTATGACAATTTGCTCATGTAGTGCTCTGTGCCCATGCTATCTCGAAAAAGAACAGAAGTCTATTCCCGTCATTCTTTTTTTGGTCAACTAGGTGGAATAATGAAATTGTTGCTCTTATGCTGGTTGGAAGAGGATTCTGCGTGGCTTTATTTTTTGCTTGGTGTACTTGAATGGTCCTGAACTTGTACCATTTTTATTTGTTTGAATGCTACTTCTTTGATTGTTGATTTATACATAATGTGTGCTTCTGTGAGACTGTGGCTCTGTTTGTTAATATTGGCTATTCAATGTATATCTGTAGGTTGCAGAATTTATTTCTCTGATTGCTCACCTTGGTGTAAAGTGCAACGTAGAGATATATCAAGCTTCTCACCTGCCTGTGAAAAATTCCATCCACCTGGTCCAGCTTCGGAACGTATCTGGAAGTCAGTGCCCAAATAACTCCTGAAATAATTGCTATTTTGTTCAGAAGTTGCAGTAGAGGCATTTTAGTAATATCTTAGCTCTTAGGATATTCCTATAAGCCTAGAACAGTGTGACTAACATTTACATAGCTGCAGCTAGAATGATACAGCAAGTTTTGGAGAAAATTTGCAGCATAAGCGATTAGAATCACAAGCAAGTACTCATTAGTCATCAAACTTTTGGACAAATATTCTTGGACTCTGCTGGAAACTTCTTTTCCATTTTTCCCTTTCTTTATGCACTTAACCTTCTGTCTCCTAATATGCAGCAAATGTTGGCTGCCTGGCATTACTGAGTATTTTAATTTTGTCTATCTCGGCTTTTTCTCACTGTGAACCAGGCAATTTCTAAGAACTTGGACAGTGTCATGTAAAGTTTGGGGTGGAAAAGGGGCTTCTGTTTGGGTTGTACTTTCATTGCTGGCTTGCTGCTCAGGTCCTTTAGTACAATAAAAGTAGACAACAAAATTAATCCCAAAAAAAAAAAAAACGTTGACAACGTCAATAACTTTGAGAAAATATTGTTAGAGAACCTTCTTTTTTCAGTATCCCATGGATTTCCTGAAGATCTTTGGATGTACGCACATAGTAACCTCAGTTTTGCATTATCAACGGTGCTTGTTTTGCTTAAACTGTATTGCACAATTTTAGTATGATCCTGAGGAACCAGCTTACTTTCATACCTTTTCTGAATCTGTCTTGGTTTATGTACTAATGTTGTTGTAGCATTACCATGTAATTTGAGTTAGCCAATTATCTTAAATATGTGGGGAAGCATTTGACTCCAGTTGCTTTCTTTTGAATATATCTATTTTTCTCCGGCCATATCCCATATTAAAGATTTGGTTAATCGTCCCTGTACTGCCATTCTCTGTGGTGTTGCAAGGTTTGAATTGTTTGTGGTTGTCTGCAGGGGTGCCTTTGTGGTTTCTGATTTACCACAGGAGTTACGATTTTGTGAAAGATTTACTGCTCATTGTTCAACCAAGATTTACACGAAGGGATTTGTATACTTGAAACAGTTGAAGGAAGTTTTGCTGTTTCGTCCACATGCCCGTTGTCGGTTTTTGCCCGATATCTTTAAGACAGACGGCCCTGATCTAAAAGATGTAGCTGTTTTCTTCTACCCTGGAAAAGCTGAGAGGTTTGTAATTGTTCGTCATCTCTGTTATCCAAGTGCCCTGTGAACTTAACTGTGATAGCGTTATCATCCTAAGATAGCATGTTCACACTCGCAGTTCACAGAGAAAGTACGCTTCTCTTCTGAAATTTATGGAGAAGGAAGATTTGATGTTACGAAATGTCATGAACCATGTAGAGCTGCTGATATATCCATCCAAACTACTGCCAGTGAATTCACAAAGTAAGCTTTACTTATCCCTGTTTTCTGTTCCAGATGTCCACTAGTGTTTTTGTGATTCTTAAACACCAGTCATTATCCATATTAAAGAGTTTGCCGTCTAATCAGATTAAATTTTATTAATCTCTTCACTTGTGTAGCACATACATGCACTCACAGAGACACCACTTCTATGCAAATTCTAGCTGTGAATTGTGATGTCATGACATTTGCTACATGTTTTGAACAGAATTAGGTGGCAGTTACTTCCTCTGGGGATTGTTAAATTTTTTAAAAGGATGAGAACATATTTGAAAGCTTTGTTACCTGTAGTTGCTTACATGCTTGAGCTCGTAAGTTTACGCTGGACCAAACGGAACCGAAGGGAGGGGCTAATTCTGATAGAATGCTGGTCTTGGTTAACTTAAAAGAAGAGGAATCTTCCTACTCTTTTCGCCTAATTTATTTGTAATGACAGCATTGAATTAACATTGAAGTCGATTGCAGTTTTCTCCCCGTTTTTGTTGGGATCCTTTACAACCTTTAGCGTTCATGTTTGGCTTTCAAACGGGGAATTTCCTGGTTTTGCTGCGCCATAAAGTTTCTCATGTCCAATGTTCAGATGCTATGAAATGTAAATAGAACAAATCTACATAGGGTAAACGAAAATCACTATGTATGACTGCTGAAACATCTGGACTAATAATTCTCCAAAAAAAAAAATATTAGACGATCTTTACTGGAGTTTTTGTATGACACAAAGTCGGAAATACACTATTCTTATAACAAAAATATATTAAATATGCCAACGAAAAAAATATCTTTTAGGAATATGTCTTTGATGTTGTAAGATTCAAGGGCCAGTACCTAATTTTACAACCGATAGTCTTGATTAAAGAAGTTCATTATCCTGAATGGTTAGCAAATGTGGTGGTGGTAAAGAAGAAAAATGGTAAGTGGAGAGTATGCATAGATTATACTGATCTCAATAAAGCATGCCCCAAAGACCCCTTTCCTTTACCCCACATAGACGCTATGGTAGATGCAACTGCAGGTCATGAAATGCTGACGTTTATGGACGCATCTTCCGGTTTCCACCAGATTCAGATGGATCCGAAAGATGAAGAGAAAACTGCTTTTATGACTAACAGGGGGATATACTGTTATACTGCTATGCCATTTGGTCTTAAAAATGCAGGTGCAACATATCAAAGGCTTGTCAACATGATGTTCAAAGATCAGATTGGGGATACAATGGAAGTTTATATCGACGACATGGTGGTCAAGTC
>CAAKMY010015252.1:0-27480 GCA_901111285.1 Corrigiola litoralis
TACAAAATATGCATTGACATATGTGCAAAAGCAAATGGGAAGAAAATAAAGAAACGGAGGAAGTACTATAGAAGTAATGCAATAGAAAATTAGTAAGACCATAACTATTAAGGATAACTTGGTACGTTGTTCTTTTGCTGAAGGCTTTCTTGTCCTAACTGGAGGGATAACATGAGAAAATTCAACTTAAATTTTCAAAACGTTGTATATTATATATCTTTCAAGATAGGTATGCATATATTAAAATGATATCTTTAATTTTTTTATTGTGTGTCTTAGGACTTTATGAGTATCCCCACTAGCCCCTCTAAATTTTGATTGCTTCATATACAGTAGTCAGAATTCGAACCCTGACCACTTGTTTAATAGATGAGAGTTCTTAGCACTCACACCAATTAACAAACTTTGGTTAAAATGATATCTTCTGTCCCACTCACTTCTCAATATATTCTATTTTAGTACTTCCCAATTATTTACATTTGTATTTTTGACAAGTGACATTTGGTAAAAAAAGTAGTTCATCAAAAATACTTTACATATGCTCTTCGATCCTAAAGGTGCCCACAAGCAAATCTTTAAAAATGAACAAGATAAATTACCAATTTAACATATTGGCTAAAGAGATGTAAGTATTTAATTCGTTATTCCCTTATTATAAATATTCAACACCATAAGACTTGGGTACATTTGCTCACCAAAAAAAAAAAAAAAAAAGACTTGGATACATTTTGGGAATTCGAGAGAGATGCAAAAATTTGTGATTTTGTTAAAGATCGTTTTCATGGTATAGTATTATCTTATAAAAATATTCAAGTTGGAGATTATTTGGATTAAATTTTAATATAAGTCATTTTCTATAGATGAAAATATTTCGTGTGGATTTTAAGATAAGTAAATGTAACATGATACTCCGTATTCAACATGTTGAACCAAAGACATGTCAAAGAGAAAAAAATGGCGAATAAGTGGAACATACGTTAACCTATTATGTATTTTAGTCAACTTGCTATGATATTATATGCAACCTTCTTCCCACACTTAATTTAGCTTTCACTCGTCTCATATATGTACCCTTCTTCATTCACACAATCATACTCATACCGCATCCAAGATATTCTTCCATTACATTAGGGTTTTGCTCATAGCGCACTGAAAATAACGACTACGAGTTTCCACATCACACAAAAAAATACCTTTCCATTCTATATTTCTATGTCACGAACCAAATGATAATCGAGCTTCAATCACCTAAACTTCAGCTAATCAGCCATCAACATTCCTTAGGTTGCTGAGAAAGCAACTAACCCTTAATTAGTTAACACTCTTGACATCATCATCACACTTTCACCTAATTGGCAGACTGTTTATTCTTCGGATACTCCCAAGTCGCTAAAACAGTTCTAACAGTAAACAGCAGTTCAGACATCAGACACTTTCATAAGCAGTTGAGAGCCACCAGGGTCCCACATAAAAACAGTGGGCCCAGCGCGTGACACAACACAGCAGCCTTAGTTAGTCTTAAGGGCCCCACATATCCAACAAAAAGCAAACAACAAACAAAGAGAAAGAAAGACGTTGTAGTTTCCCTTTCATTTGTTTTAGTGAGTTTAACAGAAAAACAGCAATTACATACTTTTTCTTCCCTCCCTTTTTCTTTTCTGAAAAAGCACCAAAAACATCATATTTACACCATTCTTCTCTTCTTCTTCTTCTTATTATTCTCCTTTGTCAACTTTTTTGCTCTCATATCATTATATTAGACTTCTAAATATAGGTGTGGAATAATTTTTTTTATAGCCTTCTATATTTACTCATATTCTTTTTTCATGTAATATATATCTTCCTACATTGTTCACTTAACTGTAAGTACCTAACTTTTCTGCTTTTTCATGACTTCATATTTTCTGGGTTGTTATTCTTATTCTAATTTAAGCTTAAAAGTATGGGTTTTCCTTAGTTTTTGGGATTTTATGACATGGGTTTAAAGGGGTTTATGCTGATTGTTGTAAAGTTTGTACCTTTACAGAAATATTTAGTTGGATGATGCATTTTTTTACTTCTTAAAGGGTTTATATGCTAGAAAAGTATATGTTCAGTTTCATTTTTGTATGTTTTACTTATTTATGTTACTATGTATGCATTTTTGTGTAAGTTATGATTTATGGAAGTGGTTCAGTTTGATCAACTCATGTGTCTTTTGTGGCATTTGATCTTCCTTTGTAGTAAGATTGATAGATTTTATGGTAGAATAAAGGAAAAGAGAAGGATAAGTTAAGAAGTTTATACTTGCAAGTAACCAACTTTATTTTATTAATTTTTAATTGAGATGCTTAATTTATGAAGGGTTTTTGGTTTTTAGTAGAATATCTGACTTGGAGATATGATCATGTTGGTTTGCATTTTGTAATTTGTACTATGTATAGTAAGATTGGACAGTTCTGACAAGATGATCTTGCAAATTCTTTATAAGTAGATAGTGAAATATTTGGACATTTACATGTGGTCACTGCACTCAGATTATGGTCACAGGTCAAAAGTTTTGGTTTTATGCACAAAATGAAGTTTACTACATAGCTGTCAGAATCCTGTAATTTTGGGACCAAGTTAACTACCTTGTATGAACCATACTTGGTATGATTCTGTGCAACATTTGTTCCTTGTACTGGCTCATGCAAGGTTGTATGATTGTATTTTGTTAAGTTTGCTCATAGTTTGTATGAATGTATTTTGTTAATTTTGGGACCAAGTAGGAGAATTGGTCACATAAATGTTCTTTTGGACCTACAATAGGCTGTAACTAATGTAGATGTGGTGTCATATTAGATTATTAGTCCAGGTTTTGCACATGTGATATTGTTGAATGATGTCAATTTATTGCTTTTGATTTGCAGAACCCTGATCTAAAATGACAAGGGTGAGTCCTGAGCTTGATTATGAGGTGCACGACGATGCAGTTCTGTCAGTCTCAGCTGATGTTAGCTTTCCCTCTAATGGATTTCCTAAGTATAAGATAGGGCCTAATAATGAGATAGTGGAAGAGCCTAAGAGTAATCCTGATTCTCCACCACTTAAGGAGGTTGTTGCACAAGAAACCTCCCAGCTAGCTGACCAACACAAGCGTCTTTCGGTTAGAGATCTTGCTACTAAATTTGATAAGAATTTGGCTGCTGCTGCTAAGCTTTCAGATGAGGTTGGTTTATAGTTTTATTTGTATCTAATCATTCTGGATTGTTCATTGTGTATTACAGCTCTTAAGAAAGGAAGGGCATTGCATATTTACGCTTTATATTTGATTTCAGGCCAAACTTAGGGAGACCCCTTCTTTAGAGGGACATGTTCTTCTGAAGAAACTCAGAGATGCATTGGAATCTTTGAAAGGCTGCATGGGAGGACGAAACAAGGAGGACGTAGAGAAAGCCATCTCCATGGTTAGTCTTCCATACCTTCTCTTGTTCTATGTGATTCCTTCTTGGTCTCTATCTGAACTTCCAATGCTATATTAGCTGGCTAATTCAGCACTTGATTAGTCATTGGAACCTCGGGAATTTATAATGAAACTGGGAGCAGGGGCAACTGAGATTATTCATTGGTTCCCACTAATCTGTTATGTTAGGCGCCTAACGAGTTGTAGGTTTTGATCGCAAGGAAGGTTGAGTGTTCTGTTGCGATGCTGACTATATTACAGACTGTTCTGTTTCTTGGTAGAGGACTAGAATTTTAGAAAGACAATCTGATACATCATTTTTCATGCTTTTGTTTCTGGCATTTTATCTACTACCTATCATTAACTAGATGTTTGTAGCATTTTCTTTTCATCTGTGTCACCAAGTATACTCTTTATGTGTTTTCTCTACATATGCTAAGTCTGCTTGGTATTTTATTCTAGACACCTCCAGAATGATTCTTGCACATGTAATAGATTGAAGTGAGAAACTGAGAACTATAGATTAGGCCTTTTGCCTTCTCCCTTTGATCTGTTTTTTCACCTTTTTTGTTTGCCTGGAACTTTGACATTGGATACTGATTTGTATGCTTCTTACTATACACTACATTATTGCAGGTGGAGGCTTTGGCAGTCAAGTTGACTAGGGAGGAAGGTGAGTTAATCCAGGAGAAGTTTGAAGTGAAGAAGCTGGTAAACTTTCTCAAGCAGGTGAGGTATCGTTAACACTCATTGTTTTTTCTGAAATTTCTTGTTGCTTTAGAAGTTCGAGCCTCCACATTCATAGCATAATAATGAGCTGCAGCAAAAGCCATGTTTCATGTTTTTGCTGTGCTGTCGAGGGATAGAAAGGAGACGATTGGTGTGCTAACATGATGTTGGAGAGATGTTTGATTGCAGACCAATCTTGATGACCTTTCTGTCCTTTATTTTATATATTACTTTTCCGTGCATGTTCAATGAGACAATGCTATGTGGTCTTCCGTTTAAATTGAACAGGTACTGTACTCTTTCTCGGTTTTGTTTACAGGCTTCTGAAGATGCTAAAAGATTGGTAAACCAGGAAAGGTCCTTCGCTTGTGCTGAAATTGAGAGTGCCAGAGCAGTAGTACAGAGATTTGGGGAGGCCCTGGAAGAAGAAGAACAAATAGCTCAAACATCCGGAAAGCAGGTTTGTTAAAGATGTTTTTATTATCTAAAATAACTGGTACAGAATTAAACTTTCGTATTTCTGAATTGAAATTGATGTAACTGTTAATAGATCTATAACTGAACCATGAATACATAATTGTCAATATGATGTCGAGATAAATATGTAAACCTATATATTGCTTTTATGTTTGGCTGTTTGTATTAAAAAAACCATTATGAGCTGGAAGACAGGTAACTTGCTTTGGGTGTTGTCTTGACTGCTGAGGCATTTCATTATACAAAAATAGGTGCGAACACTATTTTGACGATAAACTTATCTACCTTTGTGACCTCTACTGAGCCAGGAAACATCATAAAGTAGCTTTATATAGTTGGATGAGGTACTATATAGGACTGAAAACTTTCATGACATGGATGAATATTTTTGGTGAAATTCATGCATTTATGTATGTAATAGCAAGGGGTAGACGCTAATGAGTAACAGGGGGTAGGGTAGACGCTACCCCCAAATTTTATAAATTTGGTAGAAAAAGGTAGAAAATGGTAGAAAGTAGAAAAGATAGAAAATTTTAGCAAAAATAATTTAATTGCTATCCCCATTTTAAAAGTTGAATCTGCCCCCTGGTATTGCAGGCGCGAAACCACAAGTCTGAACCCCTGTTACCACATTAGATTGAAGCCTAGTCAGCAGGGTGGCTGTTGTGGTTCATCAAATACCTGATGTTTTAATTAGCTACTATAGTATTTACTCTCTAGACTACCAAGATTATGACGTAACACATATATGCCTTTCCGGCTTATCCCCTCCCCCCGGGATAAAAGAAGAGTAAATCCTAAATAGAAAGTGCTCAAACTTTAGCTCCTTGTCATGTATAAGGGATGAAGCACTTGAGTTGGTACATGTTATTTTTTGATGTATAGCGCTATTGGCTTATCTATGCTGTGAACTTATGTAGACTTCTTTTGGTAATGTTAGGATGTGGAGAAACTGGTTGAGGAGGTTCAGGAAGCTAGGCGAATCAGAATGATGCATGAGCCATGCAAGGTGTGTCACAGTGAACTTTAACTTAGTAGGAAATGGTTATTTTCTTATTTCACCTTGAGTAATATGGTTTTGATGCAAGTTCCACTAGTGGTTCCCTATTGATCTCTGTAACTGGGGCATATGGCTATCATCTGTATAGTTTTCTCATGCGCTTGAGCTCACTAGATACTTGTTTGTATCCTCTATGCTCTTCAGATGCTTCTGATCCTAGAAGATTGGGATCTATGTGAAGACATCTTTTCTGCCCTACATGCATTATTTGATTCTCAAGTTTGCTTTCTAGTGCAGCTTTTGATATACGATCTTGACATACTGTGGTGTAGTCAGTTAGTGCATCTGAGAATTCATGTCTATATGTTTATCTTGTAATACTTTCATCAGGATTAATTTTCTATACTAACTAATCAAGTGTAATTCAGTACTACCTAGCTATTTCTCTGTGGTGGCATATTCGTTTAGTGTAATTCACTAATTTTGGGATGCTACATTGTTTTCTAATCCGTTTGTCTCTATAGGTGATGGACATGGAACATGAACTTCGGGCTCTCAGGCTTCAACTTCGAGAGAAGTCCATATTTTCGGCTAAGCTTCAGAAAGAGGTTGACTACTGTCTTCTCTCTGTTCTTTTACCTACGATGCAATTGCAACATGATAGTCATTTGATCATATTATCTACTTTAACTTTCTGGTTAATATTACAGAAAGTTGAGCACTCCAAATTTCTGTTCCAAAATCCACTTATCTGTATATCAATATTTGCGAGCAACAATGAATTTCTTGACTATATTACAGATGTTGTGGGTTTATGTTTCTTGCTTACTTTGGCCATCTTGTTACGTTCTCAGGTGGCAATGAGCAAGAGAGCAGAGGAGAGTAGATTGTGCATGTACCAACTAGAAGGTGCTAAAATCTTAGGTTCATGTCTGAGGATCCGGCCTCGCTCTAATAATGCCCCTGATCTTTCAAAATGTTCAATTCAGTGGTATCGTGTATCGTGTGAGGGTGACCAGAAAGAAAATATTTCAGGTAAATATTCAAGATACGCATCTCTTGCACTTGTGTTTAGAGCACAACTAAAGCTGTTCCACTTTAGAAAGCATAAGCTGACTGCTTTCTACTTCTCTATTTAGCTGATATTTTCTAAAATATCTAGTGTTGTTTAGCATAAATTTGTTTTCTACCTTCTTGGTGCTTGATCTTCTCTGTACTTTATAGAATGGCATTATTATTACAGAGGAGAAATCAAAGTAAGTTATGAGGTGAGTATCAAAGATTTCCGCTATACCAAGGACATGTATATCACATTATCACAATTCAAAGATACTTATGCATAGGGAAAATCACTATCCATTTTTTTTCGAATCATAAGCAAGAAAAATAGTGCATTTGTGTCTCGAAGCCCTAGATTACAGTTTTCTCTTTGCCATCGTACGTTATCCGCCTTGTGGAGCTAATTATTGAATAAAGCTCCCCCACTTCCCGTTTGATTAATTCTACCATCACTTCACATATACCCAATTACAAAATAGAGTTAGTTTGTCCAGGGAGAGTGGGAGACGGTTGCTGATTGCGCTTCAGGGAAATAATAAAAGCAAGCTACAATGGGCTTTAATATAGCTAAGGAATTTCAAAGTTATCGGCCGAAGGAGGATGTTCTTCTGTTGGAGTTGGGTGTTTGAACTTTCACACTATATTTGTAAGTTTAAACGAATAGAACCGTGTACCGACTGTACTTGCTCGAAATATCACCTATGGTCCTTTAGAAAATAAGTCAGGTGCCTCTTTTTGTTTCTCTAAATTCTGGAAACCTTACTTGTGAGTTCATTGAATGAAGCTACCATACTTGTGCTCATCTCACCAAGCTGTACCACCTGTGAATTTGTGGCAGTTTGTGTTAATGTCAGAGTATTATCTGGTTAATGCTACTGCAAGGGCTATATGTCTTTTATCTGGAGCTCCTTATTCTGTAGGTCATTTGAAGCTCTTTCTTTCTCACCTAACTTGGTTACTTTGTTAAGTTATTTGCTTATCTTGTTTCTAGGTGCCAACAAACCTGTATATGCACCAGAACCCTTGGATGTGGGTAAGGTTTTACAAGCTGATGTTGTTTCTGATACACAGACAATCGCAGTGACGACTGTTGCCCCCATTGACCCTGGTTCGCGTTCTCCCCCTCCTTTTCTCACAGATACTATGCATTTTATACCTTAAAGACTCATGCGATCTGTGTAACAGCTCTTGGATTGACGAGCTACGTGCAGTCACTATCGCGGAAGTCCAATGCTGAATTTCGTGTATGTTACCTTATTCATATTCTTTTCAGCTCCTCTGCTGAAGGATACTTTTATGTTTTATCACGACCTTTTTTGTGTACTACCTTGAATACCAAGCAGCTATTCCCCTGAGAGTTTAGCATACCTCATGACTAATTTCTTATTGTACCATGTGTTTGTGTGTGCCACACAATCATGTCTTTGATCTCCTGCACCGTTAGACAGTCAATTTTGAATTTCGGATGTGTTTATCTTGTCATGATGCACAATATTTCCTCGTGTGTTCTTTACATGTGCTACTCATATTTCTGCCACTTCCTCCCCATGTTTTTTTAGCTTACAAGTCGACACATCATCATATAACTAATTCATGTGCTCATCATGCAGGTTGTGATATCACAGATGAATGCACATGATTATCCATCACATTCTATTCATGTGCTTCACATTGGAAAAACAAGAATGAAACTGTGTAGAGGATGGATGACTAAAACTAGAGAGTCTTATTCTACATCAATGCAGGTACTCTCAGCGGAACTAGAGATTATGTTGCAGTATTTGCTATTACAACCGAGTGCTTAAATGTTGATGGTCTGGTGAAAACTCCAACTCAAATATGTTTTATTTCGTGATACAGCTATGTGGTGTAAGAGGAGGCGGTAATGCTGCTTCAAAATCATTGTTTTGGCAAGCAAGGAAGGGGCTTTCCTATGTTTTATTGTTCGAATCAGAAAGAGACCGAAACGCTGCCGTCATGATTGCAAGAAAATATGCTCTCGACTGCCATGTAAGTACTTCATTTTTCTTACTGAGCTGGATAGTTTCACTACATTTCTTGTCAATGTCACGTATACCATTCATTCTGTTGAAACAATTCTCCAATACACTCCACCTTATCACTATTAAGGATAAACATCTGTTTCCTTGGTTATGCGAATGTTTGATCAGAGGTGTATGAGAGAAACATATGCATTATTCCTCATTTGATACCCTTCATTTCCTGGTGCATTCATATTACATGGAGTTTACATTGGAAGTTAGAGCTCTAGAAGTGTTTCTTATTATTTAGAGGCCTAATCTCTGTCCTCTTGCCCTGCAGATAGTACTTGCGGGACCTGACGATCGAGCCTAACTTAACTTCGACTCCTTCATTATTGAGTGCAAGTTTAATTCGTGATTTTTCCTTGGTTTTTGTTTTGGCTTTCTTGGTGTCAGTATTTTGATTGTATATGTGTGCTTTTTAGATGATGTAGAGATGGCTAGTATTCGGTTCTTTTAATCTTGTTACAATCCTTATTAGGCATGAGTTTTTAGTTGCCTACATTCTGGTTGTAACCTTAGTCTTGATATATGATCTCCTGATATCCCAGGCTTATAATTTCGCTGTGCACTTTTGCGCTAATACTCCCTCTTGCTCATATCACATGCTTCATTTTTACGAATTTGTGAGGCTCATTTGGCTCACCCAAAGTTTCAAACAAACTAACATACGACTAGGGCATATATTGTTTTTTTTTTGGTCAACACGGTATATGTTGCATACTTGCATGTAAACTTCTTTTGATGTTTTTTTTTTTATAAGTAGTCTCATAGTCATATACCTTAGACAATCAATTAGTTACCTCAATTTAAAATTTGATGAAATTTGGTAGAAGGCATCGTAGATATACATAATGGATTATGGACTCAAAAAAGGGTCAAAATACGCCATAGTAGCTCATACCATCGATTTTGTCCATGGTGCACATATGATTCAGGTAACATGAACCAGATCTACCAAAATGAAGAAATAAACTTTACCTAAACTCCAACCATACTCCTATGACCGTTAGGTGTATGCTTTGTCAATGTTGGAACGTTTTTCGAAAATTAAAATGGTGTGTGAAACCACAAACGTGGTATTCAATAACATATATCATAGGTTGTACATGGTGCTCATGCCCCATATCATTCGTGAAACATGTAATAAATCTACTAGTATGAAAGAACAACGTGCACATATACATGAATCATACTCTTAGGAACACTAGGGGTGTGGTTTGTCACTTTTGGCATATTTTTGAAACAAATGAAAATCGACCCCCGACTATAATCCTCGTGTCGAAACAGGAATGGTAGATTGCAACCTAAATAATGTTCTATGGAATCACAAATGTTGCGAACAATAACACATATCAAGGGTTTTTTCCATGGGCTACACACTCATATTATTCGAGAACATTAACAAACCTATCAACTGGAAAGAATAAAGTTCCTAATTTCCTATAAGCCTGAATCATACCCTTATTAGTAGAGATGACAATCGAGCGATCCTATTATGGATCAGGTCAATTTAATTTCGGACTGTATCAGGTCATAATACGCATTCGAGTCAAGTTAGGTTCGGTTACGGTAAATATCGGCTCGGGTCATATATGATGATTTATTTAGTCGAATCAGTTTCAGTTCATGTCCTTTACAATCGGTCGCTTTATATTATATCGAGTAATTCCGATCAAATTATTATGTTGAGTCATAGATATTTTGTTCTACTTCTCTATTTGGGTCGTCTAATATATAATCATGTTACTTCAGTTCATGATGATAATTGCAATACATCATATTATCTTTGATTATCATCTAGTAGATTTGAGTAAGATTTCGGATTAAATTGAGTATTTGGGTCAATTTTGTTCAATTTCAGTTTGAGTTTCATTTTTTTTTGCGTCATATCGGTTTTTGTTTAAACATCCTACCGATTCGAATCGGTTGCACTTGCCATTGGTTGGTGATTAGGGTCAACATGAAAACATCAGGGTCAAAATATAGCTTTCAAATTTGAGTTATGAATTGTCGGGGTTATTTTCTCCGGCGATTCGATTCAATTTGGTTTTCTTGGGTCGGTTCGATTTCGCCAACTCTACTTATTAGGTCTGATTGGATCCCTCTAATTAACTTTCCTTAATCCCACCCAACCCTTTACCCTTCTTCGGACAAATGAGAACCCAACCCAACCCAAACCCCCATCCAACGGCTAGAAATTCAAAAAATATGACCGTTAGAAATATACCGCCTTCACTTCTCTTCTTACAAAAATAGGTCATTTCCTTACTTCCCCCTTCATTCATTCATTCATTTCTTCTCACATAAAATTCCTCAATCTAGAGAGAGATTAAGCGTAGATTAGTGGGATTATTTAGCGAGAGAGAAAAACCCTAATCTTTATTATCTCTAAGGGACTTTCTTTATTCTTTAATGGCCTCAAGAACTTTAATCCCTCATCATCCCACTGGTTTATCTCATTTCCTATACTTATATTTCACTTTCATTTTATTAGTTTGATTTGATCCCACTGGTTTATCTCATTTTATTAGTTTGATTTGATCTTGAGGTGTTTTTTTTTTGTTTGTTTCATTAATATGAATTTTAATGAACATGATTATGTATGAGATCCTTAGTTTTATTTTTACTGGGTTGTTTATGATTTTGATTAGTGAATCTTGATGGGTTTTCTTTATTTCATTCATTTTATGCAAGTTGAGTGTTCTTTTTATTTGTTTAATTATGTACCCATATGAATTTTTATGGACATGGTGATGTATGTGATTCTTAGTTTTGTTTTTACTGGGTTGTTAATGGTTTGGATTAGTGAATCTTTTCTGGGTTTTTTTTAATCGTTTTATGCAAGTTGAGTTTTTTTGGTGTTGTTGAATATGATCTTGAATAATTAAGTGTGATTCTTTGATTTTTGGTTTTCATGATCTTGATGACTAAATAAATTCTGGGTTTTGTTTATTTAGTCCATATTTTATCTGGGTATGGTTAAATAAAAATGAAAAATCCATAGAGTTTTTGTATAACCCATTTGAATTTCATGAACACATATGTGATTCCTGATTTCGATATCGGTTCTATAATGCCTTTGACTAGTTAGTAATTTTGTGTAATTAAGAAAATGATTGATCTAGTTACTATACGTTCTGGTGTTATAACTTTTATCATTCTTGCAATATGAACCTTTTTGTATGTGTTGTTTAATGTGTTGGATACTTGAATATAATGGTCTCCATGTGGTTTTATTTCAACAAAATTAATAATAGCAATGAATTTCTAAGTAGTCACTTCCATTAGTTTTAGGCCATGTTCTCTATAATCACTGCAAAGTGATGTTGTTAGTAATGAGATAATCAAGAAACACTTGTTCCTGTTATTTGTTGTTAGTAATGAAATATTCTTTTTATTGAGTTCTGTTTGTATTATCTGTTGAATGAATGTTGTAGGTTCTTGTTATTTGCGCAAAACTGTGAATCTTGTATCCAATGTCTTCCGATGCTTGATGTGTTGAATACTTGGTTACTTGGTTCACCATATTGGTTTCTTTTAGCAAGATTGTCTTGCTTTAAATGTGGGTTTTGCTCAAATTATCTACTGTGTTGTGTAGTTTTGCATCTTCCAGACTGTATAGTTTCTTCCAGTAGTTTTCTATGTTCTCTATAAGATCATTGTTGTTTTGGGTTTCTGTTCTTTGTATTGAGACAAATTTGGGGTTGAATCTGATAGGGGACGCAGAAGTTGGTAACGGCGCGAATAAACAGAAGAATGTGGCAGGACAGGGAAGAAACAGGAAAGCTCTCAACGATATTGGGAATCTAGTGACTGTTCGAGATGTCGAAGGCAAGGTGCAACGGCCAATCACAAGGTTGGCTCATTTCCTGTGCTTTCTTGCATTCATGCTATGTCCTGCATTGATATCATCATGTACTAACTTCATTCGTGTCTGGTCATATAGGAGTTTTGGTGCCAAGTTACTTGCTAATGCACAAGCTGGCGCAGATAACAAGAACAAGGTTTGTATGAAACTCCAGTTGCTTTGAATTAAGTTCTCTAGCCCTTTGAAATTAGGTAGTTAAATTGGTATTTGTTTGTAGGTTACGGAGAAAGTTCCACATGGGGTTCGAGTGGCCGGAAGGGTGGTACCTATTCCAAAGCCACCGGTGAAGACAGTGGTAGCTGCCAAGCCTGATCCAGTAGAAGTGATCGAGATCAGCCCTGATACAGAGGAAGTGAAGCAGAAGGAGAGGTCAGCTGCTCAGAAAAAGAAGAAAAAGCTTCCATCTATGTCTGCAGTACTCACTGCTAGGAGCAAGGTGAATATTTTTCTACGACTAATTTTAAGACCAGTGCATCTTTCCTGTCTTAGGAACTGATTCTGAAACTTGAATCTTTTTTGGTGTTAGGCTGCTTGTGGTCTGTCTAACAAGCCAAAGGAATTAGTGGTCGATATCGATGCCTCGGATATCGATAATGAGTTAGCTGTGGTGGAATATGTGGAGGATATTTACAAGTTTTACAAGTTAGCAGAGGTATGATCAGCATCACTCTCAAAGTTACTATAGTTCTATACTTCTCTTAAATAAATGTTGGAATTTGTTCTTTTGAGTTTTGACTAACCAAATGTATCGTTGTTGATAGAATGAGTGCCGGGCACATGACTATATGGGAACACAACCAGAGATTAATGAGAAGATGAGAGCCATCCTGGTTGATTGGCTGATTGAAGTGCACAACAGATTTGAGCTCATGCCTGAAACTCTTTATCTTACCATCAACTTGGTTGATCGATTCCTTTCACTCAAAGCTGTACCAAGGAGAGAACTGCAGCTTGTGGGCATGGGTGCTATGTTAATTGCCTGCAAATATGAGGAGATCTGGGCTCCTGAGGTACTGCCTGGAAATACATCTGATCCCTTAATTTGCATAATTGCATTCCAACAAATTTTCAATCCTATAATATGGTTAGTGTTTCTGTCAGGTCAATGACTTTGTTACCATCTCGGAAAGGGCATACAGCAATGAGCAGATCTTGAAGATGGAGAAGGCCATCTTAGGCAAGCTAGAATGGTACATAACTGTTCCAACACCATATGTTTTCCTGAGTCGCTACATCAAGGCATCGATTCCTGATGACGAAGTGAGTATCCAGAGACCAGTGCTTTATCAACTCTGTCTAATGTCCATCAAGAATGCTTCTGTACTTCTGCATCTGTACTGATCTTCCAAACATGTTAATGTATGCAGGTCCAGAACTTAGTCTATTTCCTAGCTGAGCTTGCTCTGATGCATTATGGCTCCATATCATTCTGCCCATCCATGCTTGCTGCCTCAGCAGTCTATGTTGCTCGGCAAACCTTGCACAAGAGTCCCGCTTGGAATGAGACTCTCAGGCTCTACACTGGTTTTTCAGAACCACAACTCTTGTAATTTCTCTGACATAAAGTTTTCTGGTTTTAGTATTTATTCTGCTAATTGAATTCTAACATATGGTTCTCGATAACTTTTCAGGGAGTGTGCTAAGATGCTGGTTAACCTTCACTCAGTAGCTGCAGGACACAAGCTGCAAACTGTCTACAAGAAGTACTCCAAGCCTGAGAGATGTGTCGTAGCTTTGTGTTCACCTGCCGTATCTCTGTTGACATCACCATAAGTTGATGAGATGATGTGTTAGTGCTGTCATTGCTGATGACAAAGCAGAATCTATGTAGTAAAACCTTTTTTCTACGATTGATAGAAGTTTACAGGTCATCAGTCCATGTTAGTAGTACTGTTTGGTACATATGTAGCCGACAATTTCATCAGTTTCTATGATTCATTAATCTTTGAAGCCTTAGTAGTAATGAGATAAATTTGTTGCTATGGCAAATTGTAACACCCAGGTTATAGGAAATCAATCAGAAGTTGTTTCGTTATCTTTGAGTTTTTGTACCTTCTGTTTTTTGGACTTGCATCTCCAAATTGGCTCTTGTTGTCTTTCTGAAATCTATTAAATTTCATCCCAACAAGTTACATTTGTTTAAGCTACCTTTAATATTCATGAATTAATGCGCAAGCGGTTAGCCACATAGTCCTTGCAAACATGAAGAAGAAGACGTTACCCTCTTATGTTGAACAAGAATTCACTATTGTCAATTTGCATTGAAAGAAGCTCAACGTCTTATTTTTGTTTTACTTAAATTGATTACTTTTGTACCTCACTATACAAATAGACATATTTTATCTCTTCCTATAATTTGTGCTAAAGAAGTTACAAATGCATATGCAAGAAATGATATGAGAAGATAAGTTCGATTACTTAGAAGTTCATATACGTAACTAACATACGAAATTATTCTTCAATAGTCACATATAATCTTTTTTTTTTCTAATGTGATTTAGGTTATCTAACTAACAAATTCCTACTCCATTTGTTATTGAAAGTCAAAGTTTGTTTAAATTTTCTTTCACATGCAACTTACAAATGTTAACTTCTCACTGGACAGAGGGAGTATATCTTAGCAGATCAAGCACATTTATGATGGAAAATTTCTATTCATGATCAAAACTTTCGACTCAACATGAGTTTGGATTTAGGTTTAATGCAAATTGTATAGATGATTGTCTATATTTAACTTAATAATTATACAAGCAAAATAAAAAATACTAAAAAATCTATATTTTAGTTAACGGTTCAAATAACTTCAATTTTCTTTCAATTAAAATTGGTGTTTTTAATGAATAAATTCGCATATTTTAGTAAATCAACCACATTCAAGGCGGAAAATGTATATTTATGCCAAAACCTTCTACTTAGCTTGATTGTGATTTACAAATTATCTAAAGAGAAATTACTATAAAAATCTATTCACACAATACTTATATCAAAACTTTAAAAAACCAATTACTAGAGATTGCCCCAAATAAAAAAGTTACTACTAGTCGTCCTAAAAACACCTTAGTTACTAAGATATCCTTATGATCTATTAAACCTAACCCCAATTTGCTCTCCACCCTTCACCTTCCTCTTCCATTAAACCCCCATCCAATTCACTCCCCATGGAAACATTTTCGCAACACATAAATCACGATCTTAAGGATAGAAAAACGATTTTATAAAATCCATGGGAACACAAATAAACAAAACAAGTCAAAGCCTAAGACCAAATATGGACAAAATAAAACACTTTTCTGGTCGATACTTCAGAAAATTCTCTTGTTTTCTACGCATCTTGTTCCAATTTTGTTTTTTCTTACATATCACAACATTTTCCTAATAAAAAAAATCGATTATAAAAATAGTTTCAAACTTTGAGCTTAAAGTTAGGACAACCATTTGCATTTCATTATTTCAAACCGTCATTTATATCTTCTTTTTCCGGAAGGACTCTTTAGGTTAGCACAATGAGAAACATACAACAGGTTATACGTACAACGGAGGGCAAGCCATGTAATTTCACATTTGAAAATAAAAATAAAAATAAAAATAACAAGGAACCCATGTTTTAAATGCTGCATGTTTTTAGGAATTTATTACGGCTAATATTTGGCTATCCATAATAAATTATTTGACAATATCTAATTTCCTACACTTTCCAACATTCCTTTCAAAACAAAATAATAAATTGTACACTATTAAAAAAAATCTAGAATCTCTCATCTTTCACTAAAATTATCAGCATATTTCATCAATAGAAATTGTTTTTTTAATCTAATAAAAAAAAATAGAAATTATAAAAGAAAAATACATTTGAGCCAAAAAGTCAAGTAGTAGAAGAATAAAAACCTTAACCCCACCCAAAACCCTTTGAGTCTTTAGCATTGAAGAGAGTAAAAATGCCATCAAAGGCAAAGAAGCAACCAAGAACACCAAATTCTTCATCAAAGCTTCAATCTTTATCAAATTCAGACTCTTACTCACCATACCATTGTACAGAAGATGACCACATTCAAAGTCTCGAGGTCGCTTCCAAGAAGTTCCCGACTTTCATCTCAAAGTCCTCCCTTATTGCTAAAGTCACTGACTTTGATGCCTCACAGTCACAGCAAAAGGGTTGCAGGATTTGGCTCTCCGAAGCGCTTTTGCTCTCTTCTTCCATCTCCCCTGCTTCCCTTGTTTCGGTATAATTTTTTTTTTTTTTTTTAAGTTATGAAATGCATTTAGAAGTGTTTTTACTGCTTTTTTTTTGCAAGTGTTGGGAGAGACCGTCTACTTTTATGTTAAAATTAGGCGTCGCCATGCTGGCCGGCGTATAATTTTATTCCTTTTTAGTATTGTTTTTATTGGTTTTGTTGTTTTTTTTTGTTATGAATTGCATTTAGAAGTGTTTTGTGGGTGATGTTAGTGCTTCATTATTGTGGGTTTGGTTTAATTTGCTTGGTTTTTGTGGAAATTGTGTATGCTTGATGTTTTGTTAATCAAGTTTTATTGTTCTGTTTTTTTTTTTTTTTGGTCTGAAATGTGCCCACAAAGTCGCTGATAAGAATCGGACCCCCAACCACTTGTGCTAGTTCTTTTCTTTGGGCTTTTGTTCTATTTATGGTTTATTTGTAACACTTAGCATTTGTGGAGTTGGTTTCCATGGTAATTTCATTAGCATGTTAATATTGGGTATGCTAATAATTTCGATAAAGTTTTATATGAGACGGTTTAGTTTAAAGTTTTTAAGTCAAAATTAGACCGTCTTTTTTTAGTGCCGCTTCATTTTTATTACAGTGTTTATAAAAAGAGACCACTTCGGCTCAATTTGTTACTGCGTCTCTTTTAATACTTTGTGTATGACTATTTATATAAGGTGAGCTTGGTATTGTTTAATGCATTTTAGTGTCATTTGGTATTGATAGGTGTTTTGTTAGGTTAGGATTGCTTTAATTGTTCCTTTTTTATTTAATGGGGAATTTGCTTGTCATGTTGTTTATGTGTGTGTTTAAAATGTTTTGTCATAATGTGACAGGTTTCGCTTGCTTCATTAGGTCGAAATTTGACGAGTGCTTTTCCTCTGAGCTCATTGGCTGAGGAATGTAGTGAACAGTATGGAGTTGATTGGGAAGGAGACATAGATGGCAAAGCAGGCAATTATTTTGCACTTGCAACAGCATTTCCTTCCAAAAAGGTCAGGAGTTGGGAGTTACTTTCCTTTTGCGTTCTTGTTTCATGAATTTTATGTAATAACCTAATAAACTTCGGAAGGAGACTGTGGTTAATAGCCATAAATGAATTGTGCACATAAAAATCCAAAGTATTTCAGTGCAATGTTGATGAATCGGGAAATATTATTCCTTATCTATAGTTTTCCTCGCGTAGAGAGGGGTTGATCACTGCACTTCAAAATGTGTAAATAAATCGCTGCATCACAGCTCTTTAGAAAGTAGAAATAAATTGCTGAAGGCTACTTTTCTGAGTTGTTTAAAGGTTTCTTCTTTGTGAATAAGGATGAGAGCCTGAAAATCTAGTCATTGTATTTTCTTGTGTATGTGTGGGAGAGGGGGGGGGGGTGCTATGTTGTGTCATGTCGCTTAATTAGTTTGTTTGTGCTATTTGGTTCTGCATTGAAATCCTACTGATGAAAGACCATGCATGAGCTGCATCAGTACTTGTATCTATAAATGGCTGGTATTCATCATACTAACGGTATTTCCGGTGCTGTCTCTTACAGCTTGTAAAGAATGAAGTAAAAATCTCTTCAAATCTATCCTACTCAATGGGTAGTCCCAGTGCTGGTAGAGTTGTCTTTGTGCATCCTATTCATAGTGGATCATTGACTGGATTTGTTCATGGTAACGGGAAGCTTTGTAATTCTCATGTGGACCATCCTTTGCTGTTTGATTGCAAGGAGTTATATATAAGACTGCTACCTGTCAAAAGTTTGGCAATGGATACGGAGGCATCTTCTCCTTTTAGAAATGGTTCAAACAAAACCCTAAATCAGTATGAAAATGGTGAGATTTCTTCCCCAAGAACACCATTGTTACAACAGTCAAGGCTTCGCTCTCCAAGTCCTTACAAGTCAAGTTCGTTGCCATCAGAAGATTCATATTCGCGGTTGAGGGACACTAAGAGATTATATTTTGATTCAATTGAGATGCAAGAAGTACTAGGAGATGAAAATGCAAAGAAACTTGTGCAGCATACCGCTGTTTCCTGGTTGTCTGCACGCACTTTGCTCTGTGGAAATCTCGTGACTGTCCCGGTACTCTCCAAGTTATGCCTTTTCAAAGTGGCGGGTGCAGAAAGTTTGCCGGCCAATAGCATTGACGAGGACTGCACCCATACATCTGGTGTAGTTCATCATACTAATGAGGCTTTTATAATAGATTGCACAACAAAGGTTAAAATATGTTTACAGTCAGATGTGGCATTAGAGGCCCCTGAAGAAAGAAGATCAGTACCAGGTGCAATGAAATCTTTCGACATTGATTTTAAAATCAGAGATGAGATTGCAAAGTTGGGTGGACTATGGAAGGAATACACACTTCTACGAGATATTATTTCCTCATCAATGCATAATGCCTTGTCAAGGTTTGTTCTATACTGTCTAGGAAGCTTTGGCCATGTTACATATGTCACCAAGTCACCTATGTCCATGTACTTTGGTTGTACTAGAAGCCTCCATGGGGAGACAACTTTGGGTCTTGAATGGTGGCCTGTGTTCACATCAGAAAACACTATCCTTGTAGCAATATGCAATCTGGGATCATTATGCATAAATGTTTGTCAGTGATGCTAGTATGAGCAAGACATGCAAAGGAAACACATAATATATGACCTAGATATTAACCTTCTTTAGTTAAGTAGAGTCATGTTGTGGAGTGAGATGCCAGTGAGGCAGCTCGTATATTTCCTGACCAAAGGAATTAAAGAGACTTTTGTCAATTTTGGTTTATTAGAGGTTCTGTTTGCCCAATTTAAAAATTAACTTGCACAAGTATTTATGCGTCCACTGTTGATCTTATCGGTGAAGTATAATCACGGAACCTCTTCATGCTGTACTACTGTTCATGTTCTACCTTCCTGTTCCGCTTTGTGCATTGATCACTGATCTTGGTATTCTTGGTTCCTATTAATGTCTGCAGATTAATCTGTAATCACTAATCACATACTTGCATTCACTCAGATTTTCCTACATTATGATACCCTTAGTTTGATTTTCATTCCCAACAGTTGACTTTGTATCTTGATTAGTATTTAACTCTTTTAGTCTGGGTTTACGAACTACAAAAGGAGTGCTGCTTCATGGCCCACCAGGCACAGGGAAGACGTCTTTGGCTCAACTGTGTGCTTATGATGCTGGCGTTAAGCTCTTTAAAGTGAATGGGCCTGAAATCGTCAGTCAATATTATGGGGAGAGCGAACAGGCACTCCATGATGTCTTCAAGTCAGCTAGTGAAGCTACTCCCTCTGTGGTTAGATCTCTTCACCTGTCTCTCAGGGCTTTTGAGATGGGTAGTAATAAGTAAGTTTGTCTAAAATTACTGACTAGTAAATTCATTGTATAGATTTTTATCGATGAGTTAGATGCCATTGCGCCAGCCAGGAAAGAAGGGGGTGATGAGCTGTCCCAAAGAATGGTTGCAACTCTACTGAATTTGATGGATGGAATAAGCAGAACAGAGGGTCTCCTTACTATTGCTGCTACAAACAGGGTTGAGTGCATTGAGCCTGCACTTAGACGGCCTGGGAGACTAGATAGAGAAATTGAAATAGGTAAAGTATCTTCCTGCTAGCCGAGCCTGTAATCTTTTGCATCACTTCACAGAATGCATATTAGTGGATTATAGCTCTATCTTACCAGTACCTACGCTATGGAGTGGTGTATTTGGAATGAGTAATGCTTGCTTATGGAGTAAAATTTAGTGCTGTATCTCTTATCCTAGTCGCTTTCTTATACAAACAAACAAAAAATTGCTGATGCAGGTGTACCGTCCGCTGATCAACGACTTGATATACTGACCACTCTTCTTGAGAGAATGCGACATTCTCTTTCGGTTGCTGAAATCCACCAGCTTGCTGTGGTTACACATGGTTTTGTTGGAGCTGATCTTGCTGCCCTTGCAAATGAGGCGGCTATGGTTTGCTTAAGGCGGTGCATCAAGTCTAGTAAATGTGCAGATGCTTTGGTTTCTGACAACACTGTTTTCAATGTTTCTGATGTGATTACGGAAAGTTCACGTAATCCTGGAAATAGTGGTGAATTGTTTACAGAGGATCATGCAAGTTCTTCGCCTAGTGCAAATATGGAGTTGACAGTCTCAGCTAATTCTACGCCATTTTCAAATTCTGGGGAAGCAACGCTTTCAGATGACTATCAGGAAGTGGTTGAAGAAACTGTTGGATGTTCTTACATAACGAATGAGCATATATTAGAAATATCCTTTGATGACTTTGAGAGAGCCAGAATGAAAATACGTCCCAGTGCTATGCGGGAGGTATTTAGAGCAATTTCCTGCTACTCTATATGTCCCTTTTTAGCTTTATAATCTTGTATTATATTACCTTCTCTGATCACGGTTACTTATATGCTGGATGACGTGAAGATTGAATTAATTAGATGGTCAGAGTTTCAGACCAATATTGGCAAAGTTCATACATTAGAGGATCTTTGGGTTAGGCGTATGACGTTTGCTGGGCTTATGATGCTATAAGTTTTCGTTCAGAGAAACTGTGTTAATAAAATGTCAGTTTCCAGGTTGTAGATGTGATCCTGGTTATCTTTTGAGGATGCCTTATATTACTTAGTATGATTGATGTATGTCCATATCTTAACTAACTAACAACAACTCACGATGTAGTTTACAGTCTACTGCGGCCCCCACCCCCCTTAAGTTTTATAGAAAGAATTTGTTTGAAGTTAAAGAGTTCCGAATTCTCTTTTCAAAAAGAAACCTCATGGTTTTATACAAATACCCTGTCATTCATCGTTACGGTACATAAGTTTACGTCTAAAAAATAGTTTTCTGTATCAAAAATTTCCTGGGCAACAGAAGATTTAGACTTCAATATATTGCCAAAAAGGTTTGGTGACTAAATGAGTGCAGCATTATTACCCATCTTGTTAATAACGTATTCCCACCATATTGTGACTTTTTACAAGCTTGCTGGATATGGAACCGCAAGTGCATTTCTGATTACCTAATGGGTAAATGCATGTGGGCAGCAAACCATGTTTCTGTATTCCTTTTGTGAACCAGAACTCACTAATTTTTGGGTGACATGAGACATGAGTAAGCCTCCTAGGATAGTGTTTGGTCCACTTATTTTGATCAATAAAAATCAACAAGATAGTTTGTGCCATTTATCTTTCTTTTGATTATTATTGTTTATTTTTTTTTAAAGTTGGTTTTATGTAATTTCTTGTATCTTTTTCTTCTTCAGGTAATTCTTGAGGTTCCTAAGGTGAAGTGGGAAGATGTTGGTGGTCAGGAGGAGGTGAAGGCACAATTGATGGAAGCTGTTGAATGGCCCCAAAAGCACCAGGATGCGTTCAGACGCATCGGAACTCGTCCACCAACAGGGGTGCTGATGTTTGGTCCTCCAGGATGCAGCAAAACTTTGATGGCCCGTGCTGTAGCATCTGAAGCAGGACTCAATTTTCTTGCTGTTAAGGGTCCAGAACTATTCAGCAAGTGGGTTGGTGAATCTGAAAAGGCTGTAAGGTCTCTGTTCGCTAAAGCAAGAGCCAATGCTCCATCTATTATATTTTTTGATGAAATAGACAGTCTTGCTGTCATTCGTGGGAGAGAAAGTGATGGTGTTTCAGTTGCGGATCGAGTCATGAGTCAACTTCTGGTTGAATTGGATGGTAAGCCATGTTTTGTTGGGTTCAAGTAGTTTATTTAGTTAATTTAACTATGACGTTAAGCCTTTTTGAGTAATTCGCCTGTTGTAGTATAGTTTTGTTGAGGATGTAAATCTTATACACGTCAAGATTTGACTGACAGGGTCATTTGCTGACCGCATTGGTAGAGTTGTGCTAGGTAGAAAATAAAATGTCTGTTAGCCAAGTTGAAGAGAAAACTTGAATGTTGTGGTACATATATAACTGAAAGATCATGTCTTATTTTGTTTAACCTTGAGAACAACATTTCTCCTCCAGGTTTGCATGAAAGAGTGAATGTCACTGTTATCGCCGCAACAAATCGTCCTGACAAGATTGATCCTGCCCTTCTTAGACCAGGTGATCCTTTGCTGTTTCCCTGAAACACAAACGGTTCTAGACTTGGTGTGAGTGGTTTATTTCATTTCCACACTTGAGGATACTTTCCTAATAATGGACCTGATTATTTGTCAGGGAGGTTCGATAGACTGCTGTATGTTGGACCGCCAAGTGAAACAGATCGTATTGACGTATTCCGTGTACATTTGCGGAAAATGCCCTGTGATCCTGATGTTGATGTGAGACAGCTGGCTCGTATCACTGATGGTTGTACAGGTGCTGATATATCAGCTATCTGCAGGGAAGCGGCTATTTCAGCAATGGAAGTACGTTGTTCTTAGCTCTCTGTTTTCTATATATATCTTAACTTGTGCGAAGAATTTATATCTGAAAACCAATCAGGAGAACCTTGATGTTTCTGAGATAAAAATGGAACACTTGAAGCGTGCGATTCTGCATGTGAGGGCATCAGAGATCCAGCCTTATCAGGAATTGTCTGAAAAGTTTCAGCGCCTTGTACATTCCAAGCCTCAATCAAATGATTTGGGATGTCATAGTCAGCTGAGTGCACCAAATCCTATACTGTCCTGGTAGCAGTTTTCTCCTCTTCTACTTTATTAATGTGGTCTGATTGTTAGTTTTACCTCTGCTTAAATTTTTGGTATCTATGCATATTGGTGTCTGTGTGCAATGTTGTGATAGTTGAACAGAAGGCAAGTTAATATGGTCTTTTTGCTAATCAGCTCTTAGGCTAGTGTCATTGGCTTTGTTGGTTTACAGCCACCAGCACCACCAGGGTTAAAAGCCTTAGGACAAGCATTTGGCGCATAGGGTTTTGCTTGGGTTTCTTATGATTAGTAGGGTAACATAGGGCAGTCCGAGAGAAACTTCCATATTCTTTCCGGATTTTATCATCCTCTAAATTACCTGTGGAACTAGTTACTTATTTAGCCTCTCTATGGGCCAAGGCAATTGGGTGTAGTACGGATATCCCTACTATATTTTTACAAGAAAACTGGTTTAGCTAGTCTGTTCCATAGGATATCACATAGTACTGTATTTCACTATTTTTACTTTTTTTTTTTTAAGAATAAGGATAATAGGTACTCGGAAAAAAATAATATGAAAATTTATAGTAGGGCAACTTTGCCCATGCTGATTTTTGAGGAAGATTTACCTTTATCCTCCTCTCTACTGACTTAGGGTCCTTCATGGCTCATTGCCTCATTCTATACCTTATAGAGAACAGTATTGTTGCAGGAGGGAGGCTGATGTGACTGACCTTCATGATGAGGGAGATAACAGAGTAGCGTCCCCTTTAGGTTTGCAAAATAGTGTTAGGATCAGGCAATGGGAGGTTTTATTGGAGAATGGTCCATTCTTGATGAATGATATTCTTTTAAGACATATATGTCCTCGAGTGTCCTAGGTTTCATATCTGTCTTTTGCAGTTCTTCATAGGTTTTTGATGTGCATGAGAAGGAAGCAGTTGACCAAGCAGGAAGGCTCAAATCCTGTAGGTTATAGCTAAGTACCGGAACTGATGTTCTTACTGCTATGCAGTATTTGATAATCTGGCGATTCTAATCTTAGTGATGATAGTGGAGATTGTTCTTCATTTTTCAAATTAAACACAAGCTGATGGTGGGTAATGATCTTATGTGGAGAAAAAAAATTAGACCACCCCCCCCCCCTCCATAAGCCCTCCTGGGAGCATAAAACTGATGGCATGTGGATTTATTTGAAGTAAAGAACTGAGGTGACTGTTGGGTTGTGGATGTTTTCCATTCAGAAAGGTTATTTTATCTACTTCGAGCATGGATTAGCATTTAGCAGTAGCCTTTGTTTTCCTCCCTTGCTAACTCAATCTTTCCTTGCGGACAAAAATGGGATTAATATTTGAGGCTCTAGATTGCTTGTTCTTGATTGTCCAATAAAGTGTTTTTGGCCTGTAAAACTGGCTTCACGAAGTCATTGCTCAATGGATACAAACATTTTTCATTCTTATGAAAGCCCATGCTCTGACGACTTGCAAGTTTGAATATGTTATGAAAACCGGATTTGCTAGTCACTCAATGGAATTCGGCTGTTGAAGCTTTATAAATTTGATAATATAATAGGCTGCTACCTCACGGTATATAGTTGACTCATTACTCGATGTAGATCTATCATGTTTGGTGTAGAACTTGAAAATTGTTATTATCGGTTATGGACAAGGACGTGTGATTGGGAATAAAATTATCATGCAATTATCCTATTAGATCTGTGTTTGAACTTTGAAGTGACGAACTTTATGGGGACAATTAAGGTGATGGCACTTAGATGTTTCATGTCATGTAGTGACGGTCATTAGTATGCTACCAATACAATTATTTGTTTAATTAATTGAGGAACTGATTTGTCTTCATTCAAATCGATGCTTCCTTCTGCGAGTAAAGGGGCAGTATGGGTCTGTTATCCCAAAGTATGATTTTTAAGTACATAAAGGTGGTTCTAAAACATCTTTCAGATTTGCGAAAGTAGGTAGCAGTAGTTTTTGACATCCATACATCACCGATTTTGTTGAATCACTGTATGAGGATTAGCCTGTTCTATCTTAAACCTTTTATTAGTTTATTTGTAGTTGCATTAAAGAATCATACTTTAGTAATCATCTCCCCTTAGATATGATATTTTAGTTGTCTTGGCATATTCCTTCCTTTCCCAATTGATTGTTTATCTGAATGCAAAGTCTGCCAATCAACATCAGATCATGGGGCATCTAAATGACTTAAATTATTCTATTACTCAACTAATCAGAAGTTAATTTATAATTGTATGGTGGATCAGGAACCCGATGAAGTGGATTCCACAGCTTGCTTATAGGTTCTCAGCTGCCCTTACTCGGTGAACCAACTCTTTAAACAGGTGAATACCTCTTGGTTTCGAGGCTACTTAGTTCTGTAATCATCATTCATGATCCAAGCATCTATGACAGACGTCGGAGCTTCTTGGTTGCCTGGTTTCTGCATGAAAGTATGCATGCATGCGTACAGGATAGCTCATGCATACACATGTGCGCGCAAACATACAGAAAGAAAGGATCAGCGTGATAGAAGAGAGAGTTTGTAAAGTGTTAGTCCAGGCACTAGTGCAAGTTGATAGCATGATATGTGACCTTCTGGGTAGATACTAGATACAACCCACATCTTCAAATAACAACATAATATAAAGTGTTTGATATTCTTTTGCTTTGATTCGACACGAGCAAATTGTATGACGTATGTTTTTGGGTAGAAACCAACAGATTGTCGACAACACAAGAATGGAATCAGTTAGCTATTGTCTACATACATGTGGGGCTATAGATTTTCACTTATTTGTGCACATTTGTTGCCCTCAGTTTTGGTAGTAGCTCTTTGTGGTGATTGGTCTTCATAAATAGAATATGTTTGTAACTTTGTATTCTTGTGCTTGGGCTAGCTTGTCACGGTCTACAGCTTGGAATGTCTTTTGGTGGGCTCCTTGTTGCCAATATTCACATTTTGGAACAGTATGCATCTTTTTTGCATGAAGATATGCTCAGAGTCTCATAATTCATTTTTAAAAGAGTCGAAAGGGTCAATCATGACGAACATTGGAGTTTAATGTCAAATAAGATACTGTTGAGTTATTTTTTTTTTTTTTTTTGGGGGGGGGGGGGGGGGAAGAGTATTAGCTGCCATATATTCTTATACTTTTGGAAAACGAGATGGGTGATACTCAAAATGAGCGTCGTCTATCACATGTATGAACTCCTATTGGTAGGATTCATCAAGCCCCCGTGTGAGAGGATAGCATTCAAATTGACTACCACCCAGTTTATTCTACCATTGCCAATATATATTTGGTATATTCCTACCATGTTCTTATATGATACAAAAAGATGTTACTCCAATTGTGGGAAGGTTCTATAGTAGTGGATGTGTGTTTGAAAAAAAAAAAGAGTAAAAGAAACCTTCATTGTCAGTTTCATTTTGTAGAATTGAGTCTAAGACGATATAACTATCCCAAAAAACTAGGTCCCATAGGAGTTTTGAGTGTAAATTACTTAGTAGAAAGTAGAAACAAGATAAGAATTTTAGTCATTCCTTTTCAGGTCGGCATTGATCGCCCAAACTTTTGACCATTATAAGCTTCGTTATGAGATTGTCGTCATAGGTTCTTAGGCCTTAGCCTTGTCATGGAAACTCTAAGGCCACGGTTTCAAGGGGGGGGGGGGGGAAACGTCGCCCAAATTGTGGCTGTCAGGCTATCAGGCTATGTTCAATGAAAATATTAATAGTTCTCCACAAACTTTGATTATGAATAACTAAAGAGCCCCCCCCCCCCCTACCAAAAAAATAACAATATTGTGTTACTTAATAATGTATGGGACTAATCGTCAATTATGAACTATCATGGAATATTTTTGTGCTTGTAGTACGATGACCTAATTAAAAGGTTAGAGTTTTAATCTTTATTTGCAAGTTTGTGCATTACCTTTAAGGGGATGTATGAAGCCTGCATTTGAGAACAATTAATTATTACTGTAATTGTTGCCTATTGTATGCAATTTTAATTATTACTATAATTGTTAGGAAACTTTTTTTTTTTTTGAGGTAGGTA